>CALNHX010001387.1:88581-229921 GCA_940337035.1 Agriotes lineatus | reverse complement strand
CCGATTGGTCGCCATACATCATAACAGCTGGTATTGCATTCGTATTATTTTTACGTTTGATAAATGACCAAATTTCGATTTTATCGGTGTAAGACTTGTAACACTGGTATTCTAGACGTTTCGCTCGTTGTCTAAGTAGAGAAAAGTTGCGTAATCGGACAAGTTACCATAGATTTTATATTTACGGAAGTATTTTAATTTTTCTTTCATCATTTTTTTCAGAGGGGAGCTATACCATGGAGGAAACTTATCATTAAACTTGTGTTGAATATATTTATCGCGTAAATCTGAAATAGAATTTAAAAAGTGTAGGGCATCGTCTATAGTTCCCGACGTCAAGTTACTTGCCCAATCGATGTTGTTTAAACTTTCATTAATTGCTGCGTAATCACCTGAGTTGTAGAAGTATTTCCTTCTACATTGTTTCTTCAAAGATGGTTGACTAATGAGATCGACTTCAATAGACAAGGCTTTGTGATGCGGGTCTTCCGGTACTAACGGGTCACAACAACTACACACTTTCAAATATTCGTTAGAAAATATTAAATCTGAAATTCTGTCGTGCGCGTTTCTAATCCCATTAAACTGGTTAAAGCAGCAAAGATCAATTGTATCAAAAAAAATTAGCTTGCATTTCACCTGTTGAGTTAAAGTAAGTAAACATACCATAAAATCACCCATTAGGATAAACTTACTGGACGAACTAGATAAAAATATTTCGGAAAGTTTTTCAGAAGTTTCTTAATTGTATTGCCAAGGAATTCCCCAAGTTCTGAGCACACAGATAGAGAGTACAAATGTGTAGGTCGCAGGATAAGAGCGGTGGGCCCAGGCGAAAACTTATCGTTACCTATATATATATAGATGTCTTCAGCGGAGGATCGCCACCCAGGCCTCTCGACCGCAGCAAGTCGCCACCGAACGATTGTCCTATAGCAACATACTTTCTATCCCGTCTCCAAACTAAATATCTATCGTCAAACAACTCCTCATTCTTGATACCGTCAATAAGCAAACTCTCGGTAATTGAGATAATATCGTAAGAATTCAGTAAAACGTTTCTTAAAAATGTAGTTGTTTTTATACGCAGCCCTCTTGCATTTTGGTAATAAATGCTAAGAGGGAAATTGAATGCAGTAATATTGATTAATATCTAAATAATTCAAGAATATACCCAAATGAAAGATTAACAGCAGGTAATTAAAACATGGAATCCTCATAAGAACGATTGCTAAAGTACAAAGTAGCTGATATATGTATATAAGTTTGCGGCAATTAGCAGATGAGATAGATATCTGTACTAAATTACTTAAATGAATATTACAAATTGGTGAACTTATTATGACACAACCTACGTCCAACTCAAATAAACATGCAAGAAATCCAGTAAACATTAATACTAATGCGCTTAACACACTGGCGCACCCACATAAAATAGCCCAATGGTACATCAACATAAGGTACAAATTTATTAGAGGAAAAGTAATATTTAGGGCAGTTACGCAAACATACATCCAGTTTTTAGCCAAGCGATGCGAACATAAAACACAATAGCAAGCAATAGTTTGGCTCTTAAACTTCTAAGAAGCAAGAAAATAGCACACATGGCAAAACTTAAATAATTTCTATTATAACGTAAATTTAACTCGAAGACAAATTTTCGCGCACGAATTAGAAAATTTTTTGCAAATCTTCTGTTTTGATAGAAATAATAGGGGAAGTTGCATTTTTTCTTATTAGAATTTTGCAGTGTTTTACCCACACAACCTGAAATTTTTTTTCTTTCGCAGCTAATTTTGTCTTAGTAAGCAGTCTTTTGTTATCTTCAGTAAGATGGTCATTTACAAAAATATTGTTGATCCCTCTCAGGCCAATGTCCGTTGGTTTCAGTGATTTTATCTTACTTAAAGCCACTATAAAATCTTCTTTGTCGTAACACTTGTGAAAATGCACAATGATAGATTTAATTGAATCTGATTGTCTGGAGGGCACCCTGGTGATAAAGTTGATTAACTCCTTATTCAATTGAAATTTACCCAAACCACTTATCTTTTCAACTAATTCATACAGATTTTTTCCTGTGCTATATGGTACACCTTTTAGCTCAGCGTTGCTGCTTCTGAGCCACTGCTCTTTATTATTTAGCTGATTTTTTAGTTGGCTAAGTTGCTCCTGCAGAGACTTTCTTCCAAGTGTAAGACTCTTGCCCCCACCGAATTCAATTTAGTCGAGTGCTCATCTATAGACTCATGTGCAAATTCAACCGATGTTTTGAGTGCCGCTAACTCGGCCTTGACCTCCTTCACATCGTTCACCAGTGTCTCCAGCGAGGCCAGCTTGAGAGATAAGCGCCTGAGTTCCTCCATTATCCCTTATGCAACCATATGCTACACAATACTGCACCATGGTGTATTTTCTCTAAAAGCTTTTAGAAATAACAAAATAACACAAAATTTACAAAAATAGTAAGTCTATATTGTTCCAGGCCATGACATTGGGCCTATAAAGTGACCTTTGGAATGGCCTACCTCAATCTGGCAACGTAGCTTTGCCAACCTTTAACAAAAAATTACTAGTTTAGGACACTAAATGAACAATCTGTCAGTGCACTATCCCTGTCATTGTGATGCATGCCAGTTGAATTAAAAAACTATAAAATCACTGCTATTTACATCGCAGTGCGTCACTTCACCATAATATTCAATTTAAAAACAAATTTCTAAGGGGTAGGTACCTAATTTTCCATTGGAAGTAAACCGTTACTAATTTTGACTTCATCTAAAGCAGTTTTTTTCAAAATAACTTGCCTGGAAGCTAGTGATATTGCAGTCAGAACAAGTCTCTCCATATTATTACCCTTTATATCTGCTCTTTTAACCCTTGTGTCTATACCCGGGTACCTGGGTACCCATTTGAAAGTTTTTGTAATTAATTTTACATTTCTCATTAAAATTTTGCAGCTATCGCTTAGTTTATCCTCAAATAGTTCAAGTACATTCGATTTGCACTATTATCTTTCAAAAATATCAATTACGTTATTTAAAATTTAGTGTAAAGTTAAAACACCTTTAAGTCTATACCCGGGGTACCTGGGTAACCATATAATAAAACTACTAAATTGAAGACCCAAATATATTATAAGCATACATTGTAAGATCAATTACACTGTTGACATTTGTTTACAACTATTGCGTGTTCATTACATAATGGACGCTTACAAGTGTGACATAACTTTCGTGTTTTGCGGCGCCTTTTGTTCTGCATGGATAGACACACATAGCAACTTCCAACCACTTTTAGACGTCCGGAGGCATCTCGATCTGAAGATCCTGAAGCAGTCGCTGTCGCAGTAGTTGGCAATGGTTTTCCGATCATACATTCAATCCCTGATTTAGTAGAAAAATTTCTATAAACATTAGGAATTTTAGATCTACTGTGAATAGCAGGCATGGCCAACTCTCTTCCTAGATTTTGTAGGAAAACCCTACGGTTATGTGTTTTTTTAGCAAATTGTGGATTGTTCTTGCTATAAATTATAAAGGCTGCCAAACATGCTATATCTAGCATATTATAAAAAAATGCCACTGGCCACCTCAGAGTCCTTCTTTTTGTAGAATAATGCGAAATCATTTTATCCATATTGTCAACTCCACTTTTTGTTTTATTGTAATACTGAATCATTTCAGGTTTGTTTTTGCTACCACCTACAGCATTATCGTTATGCATGGTGGATAACAGTATTACACTTTTGTTCTTCTTGGGAACAAAAGAACAAATTGTGACATTGTCTATACTAAATCCAAATAACGATGATTCGGGTTCACGTGACCACGAAGGAAGCATTTCAGTTGGAATATATGATTTTTTTTTTTTAGAGTACCAACAATCGATAAGTTCCAAGACATCATAAGGCGGGCTAGCGGGAGAGTCGTAAAGAAATTATCCATAGTAATATTTCGACCTGATCCTTTGAATTGATAGCTTAAATCTTTTACAACGCGTTCTCCTTGGTTTACCTCACGTCCACTTGCAGATTTCCCTGTATATATTTGCCCACTCAAAGGATATGAACTGTAAGAGTCACAGATCCACCAAACCTTGATGCCATACTTTGCCGGTTTAGATGGCATGTACTGCGTAAGTCGTGTTCTCCCTCTAAATGGAAATAGTTGCTCATCTACGGTCAAACACTCTGATGGTATATAGTGCTTACGTAAATTCGCATTCAAAAGGTTGAAAATGTCTGATATAGCAGCGGCTTTATCGTTTTCCAGACGTCAGTGCGAGTATTCTCGTTATCAAATCGCAAAAACCTATTTACGCTCCAAAAACGATTCAAACCCATACTTGCTCTATACAGGGGGTAAGAATCAAGTTTCCATAACTCTTTTGTATGTTCAGAATTAGAATGATGCACACCTGCAGTAATAAGAATACCCAGAAAAGCGTCAAACTCCTCTGCTGTAATGGGTTGCCACACCTTTGGAATCTTTGTGGGGTTTTCACTATTATATTTCGCATAAACTCGATTGGCTTTTCTGTTCGTTTCACGAATGATTACGTCACACATGACACTACTAAATATACACTTGAAAGTATCATACACAGTAAGAGTTTCAGTTGACCGCACTGGACCAGCCTTTTGGCGAAGTATGTTGTGCTTCATTGTTCTAGTTGCATTTGGTGGTGTTCGGTGCCATTCCATTTTATCTTTGCCTAACAATACGTTATCAGTAGAATTACTTGTTTCTTGAAGTTCACCTGTTTCGTCATCACTGCTTAGATCTTCGTCGTTCAACTCTATATGATTATTGACATCTTCTAACACGTCATCAATATCTGATGCATCACCTGCTTGGTTTTCTGGAACGTATTCTTCGTCAGATTCACAGAATTCAGTACTTTCGTCAATCTCTGCAACAGACTCGTTGAGCAATTCATTCAAGTACGCTTGTTGTTGCTCATAAGTCATCCTAAAAAATTACAGAAATTAATAGTATTTATACAACTACAACGAACTGTATATACAACAACTTACCGTCTAAAATCTTCTGCTTTTCTACTCATTGTAATACACTTGGATAAAACTACACACTTAAAACACTTAAACTATACGTCTACCAGCTGCCGATGACAAGCAGAAAGTAATGCTCTGTGTAACTGCGTGCGCAGCATATCGCACTCGTCTAAAATGGAGGTGGGTACCCGGGTGCATATACGTAATCTGCAGACGCATAAGGTATAACCCATCACATCGTTTTTTCCGAAGTCGTACGGCCAATCAGAACAGAAGTAAACTGCAGACGTGTTGAATTATAATGCGTCTGCACTTTACGCAAGCACCGTGACCACTATTATTTCTTATTTATATTGTATCTTGAATTGATAAATACAGACTCTTGAAATGTTTGGTTTATTCCAATTAAACGAGAGATATTTGGTCAGATGTAATTAGATTCTATTAATTAATTTTGATATAAGAATTTTATCACGTTACAGCACGATTGTAATATGACTGCTTTTCGGCCAAATTTCGTGTTACCAGCGATCATTATGCAAATAAATAATGTGTACAAAACGTATGAAAACAACTTTTTTTTACTTATTTGCTTGTTGAACTCGGGCTTTGCCCTCGTTAATAAAACACACGTGTGGGATGGCCATCGGAAAATGTATGTGAATACATGTAGTCATTCAAAAACAACTAGAAATGAGTAAAAAAAGTTGTTTTCATATGTGTTGCTCACGTTATTTTTTGTATAGTGATCCCTTGTAACTCGAAATTTGGTCGAAAAAGACTTCAACATTTATAACTGTCAAATAGATAATTCGCAATTTCAATAAAATAGCTAAAAACGTATTACTTTCTTTACGATTTTTTTTGTTAAAAAAGTGATACTTTCTTTATGATTTTTCTTTAAAAAAATACGAGATACAAATAAAATGTTTGAAAAAATATTAAGCAAAATTGAAATAAAAATGATAGAACTGTCAACATGAATTTATTTGATAGATTATGAATAGGGATGCACCGATACGGGTTTTTTGGCCGATACCGATATATCGGCCGATACCGATATAATCGAGGCCGATACGCCGATATATCGGCCGATATATTCTCATTGCTCTCTCCACTACTTTTTGACTACATGCAAGCACGTGTGAGCCGCTGCTTGCTTGATTCGGGCGGGGTAATCCCCTAAATACGAACTCTAGCTTAGGTTTGCTTATGGAGGTGTCTTCTTGTCATTTCGTTTTAATTATGCAATTTAACACAGTCATTTTTTTCTTGACCTATTAGTTAGTATTGTACGGAAAGTGGACACAGAATGTCGTCAATTCCAAAACAAATGGACTGATGAATACTTTTTATCATGCAAAGTGGTAAACCTCGGTGTTTGTTGTGCAATGAAACAATTTCTGTTCTAAAAAAATACAATATGAAGCGACATTACTCCAGCAAGCATTTCGCTCAATATAATTTACTTACGGGCCAGTTAAGAAAGGATAAAATTAAAAAACTCATTACCGATTTAGGGAAACAGAAACAAATGTTCCTTCCATCCACAAAGATCAAATTGAGACAGTGTTGTTAAAGCTAGTTTTATAGTTAGTTCCAAGCTAGCGAAAATATCGAAGTCATTTTCTGAGGGACAGTTTGTTAAAGAGTGCCTAGTAGATGTTGCAGAACTTTTGTGCCCAGAAAAGAAGAAATAGTTTGAGAAAGTGAGCTTATCGCGACGTACTGTTGTTTGAAGTATAGATATGATGGCTAGTGATATCAAAAAAACATTGACTGAGAGATTGGCTGGTTTTCAAACATTTTCGATTGCTTTGAATGAGAGTACAGATGTATCCGACACAGCCCAGTTAGCTATTTTTATACGAGTTGTGGATGAAGGATTAGTAGTGACAGAGGAAGTACTTGCTTTACGGCCGCTACAAGGGACCACTAGATCATTTTTGCCGAGATGCAAAGTACTTTTGAGCAATATGGTTTACAGTAGTGTAAATTAGTTGGAGTGTGTACAGATGGTGCACCTTCAATGATCGGTTTACGAAAAGGTTTTATCGGAATTCTGAAGGAAAGAGCAACCGCTATGAATGTGCAAAAATGTGATTTAATAATTCTGCATTGCATTATTCACCAATAAAACTTGTGCTTTAAGTCCATTCGATTTAAGAACAGTAATTTCTGATGATGCAAGACCTTGAAATGAAATCGCCTGATCGAATGTTTTTGCTGATGGACCGAGCTCTGTGGACTAGTGGTTACCACGTCTGCTTAGTATTCGAGAGGTCGTGGGTTCGATTCCCTTGGCCGCCTTCTTTGATTCAGGTTTTTAGGTGGTTTTCCTGAGTCAACAGAGTACCTTCTCTGAAGCGAATGTCGGGGCAGTACTTCTCCACCTTTCCTAGCCTATCTTGCGTTCTCCACCCATTCTGAAATATTCCCGTTATTGGCTGAAGAGGGGCGCAAGGGGCCCCCAGCTGGGGGAAATTTAAATGACCTTGAACTTTTACCTTTTTCTTTTTTGCTGATGCAGTGCATTCCAGAAGCTGGAAGATATTTCGCTGCATGGTGCAACACACTGGATGGAGAGCCTAATGTTTTTACATAATAATTTACAAAATATGATTTTTCAATATTAGATAGTAGTTATATTTTATACTCCACAATGATTATTTACATTTTATTGTTCATTTCTTATAATAGATATTAAAATATTAAATATTGAAAGGAAATTCACTTTTGCCGATATATCGGCAAAAAGGAAGGCCGATATGACCGATACCGATATATCCCTAATTCGGCCGATATGGCCGATATGCCGATACCGAGTATCGGTATCGGTGCATCCCTAATTATGAATAGTAATTATAAAATTTGTCATTTTAACATTGCAATTTAATGTAATTAATTAACTTTAATATAATTATAGGGTTAAAACTTAACTGTTTAAGTTGAAACAATAAATTGGTAAATATCCTGATCCATTTTATTCACTAAATTATAATTCAAACGTCGCTGGACGCGTTTAGAACGTAAAAGTAGTTTGCGTCCTGTTATGTATACGAAAAGGACTCACTTCATCCACTAAAAATAAAATGAAAATGTCACCTTTTACAATAATTCGAAATTAACTATTTTCGAAAAATTACATTTTGTAAGCGCTAAATTTGGTTAGATACAGTTTGTATATCTACCGGCATTTTTTCGGTCGGTTGGTCGAAAGATAAACATGCGAAGCTAACCTCAACTTCATCTTTGGTAGTTAGATTTAATCAAACAGTTGTGTCGTTTACAAATTGTACTCCTAGCCTTCTGGGAGCATACTTTCTATATTTCAATAATTTATAGTAATTTTAGATGGTACATTTAAAACCATATAGCAAGTCAAAGTGAAACCACTAAGTAAACTGCAGACGTCTAACACCTCTCTGTGTCTGAACTTTACTTAAACTTTCATTGGCTCCATATTCATCAATTATACCGATTGTAGCCGAACAGTTGTCATAATACCTTATGCGTCTGCAGATTACGTATATGCTACCCGGGTGCCCCGGGTATAGACTAGCGTATGAAAAATTTCGCATAGACACAAGGGTTAAAGTGCTTTTCACACACAACACTAGCCTTTCCAATCCGCCAGTTCTCTAAATGCAAAATGTCTTTCCATTTTGTGCCACCGTTCCATTAGATGGAAATTCGACCACGCTAACATATGGAGCAACTGATGAAGCGTAAGTATGTAGTAACATGTCAAAGGCACTTTTGGAACTTTCATGAACTGCCTTGTCAAAATGGTTTTTAATGTCAAATATATTTCAAACAAACAAAACTTAGTGTATCTTGGAATGGACTAGCACACAATCTGGCAACAGAGCCAGTGTCATGGCCTGGAACAATATAGACCGCCTTGGTATTACTTGTTTCCCTTCCAGTTACGTTAGTGTATAGTTCAATCACGGAACACAGAGCCAGTAGATATAGAGAGTACCGCCATTCTTTGATCCGTGAAAATGCCGCCATCGCCGCCATTTTTGTTCCCATCAGCAATGACTGATTGAGTTATGTCTAAATTTTTACTTGAAATTGGCAAGACTGCAAGTCTATGTCAAATTCGAGGTTATCAGGTTATGTTTTCCATCAGTTTGTGTCAAATAACAAACAAAACCTAACCTACTAACCTCGAATTTAACATAGACTTACAGTCTTGCCAATTTTAAGTAAAATTTCGGATTGCCAATAAATGTCACGTTGACGGAATTGTGTTACAAAACCTCAAAGTGACGCATATGACAAAGGAACAAACATGACGGACGTGGCGGTACTCTCTATATCTACTGGCTCTGACGGAACATAGCTAACGAACCAGAAACGACACAACACCGCGGCACCTTTGAAGTCGAGGTTGCCGATTTCGTGACTCTCGGCCATTACTTTGGCGTTAGATTGGCGCCTATTTTGAATTTTAAAATCATAACCCTACTTGCTGGCACACAATACTAAACTTTAGCAAGTTATTACGAATTATTATTTCACTTATTCGTATTATTGTACGTTTACAGCGAAGCAAAATCGGGTGTTTCCAAGGATACATTCTGAACAAATAGACAATAGGTATTTATACGCCAGAATTTTTATCAATGTACCTATCTAAATTATATGACTAACTGTTTTGTTAATAGGATTTAAATTAGTGAACAAGATCCATTAATTATTTCTGTAATTAAGGTTTAAAAAATCTGTTGTGATACACGCACACAACTTCCTTTTACAGTGATCTTATAATTAGCCAAAAATTTGATTTTGAATTTTTAAGCATTTGTCAAAAATTTTAAAAAATTACAAATTCTACAAAAACGGTACAAAATAGAGCGTTAGTTCAAGAGACTAATTTTCTCTAAAATTTTAAGCTGGATTTAAAAATGTAATAATATACCGGGTGTTCTATTTAAAATAAGAGTTAATAAAAAAAAAGAAAACAAAAGAAATCCTTTTTAGAGGTATTCAACTAGAAAATCACCTATCTCACATCAATACACATTAAAAATTTAATAAAACTGTAAAGTTTGAAAAAAATCGTTGGAGCCGTTTTTGAAAAAATCGAAAAAAACTGAAAAATCACCAGAGTAAACATCATACTTCCGGTTATGGGAGTTTCTTCAAAAGTTTGCTGTCGTACCTAGATAGTACACAAAACGTATATATGAAGTTTCAACGTCATACCTCTTTTCCTTTTTGAGTTATTCTGTTCACACACAGAGACAGACCAATGAACAAAAACCTGTTTTTTGGGTTGACTCTAAAATCTGAAGATCTGCTGAAAACTCAATTTCGAATTTTTGGGGTGAATCCAATACTTCCTTTATTGTAAAAGGAAGTAAAAATAAGGTGTATATGCATTTACATTTTCATACTTACGTCCAGCAGCATTTTGTATTAAAACTGTTCGAGTAAATTTATTATTAAATATATACAAATATATATAAACAAAAAAAAATCCAGAAAATTTTTATTCTTTATTACAACTAATTAGCAAACATTTACAATAAAATAGTTATATATAACTAATATAATACACAAATTATAACTGATATTAAAAAATCTGGTGTGATACACTCACACAACTTCCTTTTACAGTGATCTTATAATTAATCAAAAATTTCATTTTTAATTTTTAACCATTTGAGAGATGAGAAAAATGTAAAGTTGAAAAAAAATCGTTAGAGCCGTTTTTGAAAAAATCGAAAAAAACTGAAAAATCACAAGAGTAAACACCTACTTCCGGTTATGCGATTTTCTTCAAAAGCTTGCTGTCTCATTTGCATAGTACACAAAACTTATATATGAAGTTTCAACGCCATACCTCTTCGTTTTTGAGATATTCTGTTCACAGACAGACACACAGACACACACACAGACAGACCAATGAAAATATGTTTTTTGGGATCAGGGGATTCTAAAACGTGAAGATCCGTTGAAAACTCAATTTCGAATTTTTGGGGTGAATCCAATACTTCCTTTATAGTAAAAGGAAGTAAAAATATATATAGGGTTATTCTAAAGTTACTTGGGTACTTTAATCTATTGTAATTCTTCTATGAATTAGCTAATTTTAAAATTAAAAACACATTTAGAATTGTGAAGAATCAGGATTTATTAGAAAACATACAAATGGCGTTTACTTTTGGTCCACCAGTTCTTTTCTTATCCAAAACGGAACCAGACGTTTCAAATTTTCTTAATAAATCACGTAAAGAATTTTCTGAACACAGCCCAACTCTGAAATTGTTTACATTTCGAAACTTTCGTAGAGCATTCGAAATGCTCCTTTGACACTCATAGAAGCATTGAATCAAACTAATACGAACACGAACATCTAAAACCATGGTATGACATTTATGTACACAAATAGTGCGATACTTTGACATACACAGATTATCATTTCATTGCATTTTTTTTGTAAACAAAATTTAAAACAAAAGACGTGTCCACTATATTTAAATCCCAATTCTTCCCGAGTATAAAACTGTCATCAATTTTTAAATAAGTGAGTATATGATTAAGCTACAATTGTGTTTTAACAAGTCTTCTAAAAATTTTACAAATTTTTAATGGTTAGAACCTTTCTACTTTTCATCAAAGTGCTGTGGATATTCCTGTTCATATATTTTAAAAGATAAAACATTCTCATGCGAATGAACAAACGTATCAAGTACGTTATTGGAAAGCTTTGACAAGGATGTTCAAAAATATATTGCTCCAAAATGGCATACATATTTTTGCTAACATTACTGCCTAATATCAATTTGTCAATATGCTCGATAAATTTGTTCTCTATAGTATTAATGAAATTTATAAATTTTTCTTGAGGCATTTTTAGATTTCCAAAAGTGTCATTATTTTTATTTGCGTATGCTTTAAAGTAGCAAAAGAAATTATCTTCTTGCAGAATATAAGTGGCGAAATCCTCACATATTTGGCATGTGTGAATTTCCAAGCATTTTTTGATTAAATATCCACACACATAATTTAATGCATTTACGGCAGGCATGTCATTTCGGTAATCTACGGTATTTACCTGTAATGCCTTTAAGGCGTAGGAACTAGTGTCATTAGACAATAGTATTTTGCTTCTCTTATTTGTTACACAAATGTCATTTTTATTGTCATCATCAGCGAGTCAAAATCATCAACACAATTCGCATTAGATGAGTGGTGAAAGTAATGTAGACAGTACAATTTTTTAAACGCCCATTCAAACTGAATAGGTGTTGGATTAAATGCACTGCCATTCTGTTGTCGGACTGTGTAAAAAAATATTTCAAGACAATCTTGATTTAGGCGTCTAGTCAATAGATAGCTAAAATTGTTTGCCTTTAAAAAGTACCATAGCTGCAACACTGACGTTATTGTAATCTGTATCCCTGTCAAACATTTTATAGTTTTTGTGAGGTCTTTACCAGTCTTGGAAATAACTTTAATTCTACTAAAAAAATCTTGCATCTGTTCCATGAAAGTTATTTGATATTCAGCACCCGTACAAGCATTATTAAAGTATTTATTACTTCGAAATTTGAGTGAATTTAATACGTCAAATAATTTGTCACACTTTTCAATAAACTCCACAGTACCTGCTGCAGCAGATCGTAGTGCATTTAAACTAACGTATGTAGTAACACAAGCCGCAACAGTCCCACTCAAAACCTGTACTGCAAATTTGACTTTCATTTTGCTGCGAGTCATAAATTCTGTTTCTTATCAAGGTTGTAGAAATTCAAAATATGATCCCATGACGCAACCTTCCCATCAAAATGAAAATCATATTGCTTAAGCATTAGGGTGGAGCGAAAAGAGAGCTAAAATATTATTTTTCTGATATCGCTTCGCGCTAGTGAGAAACAGTTGCGTTTTATGGTTACTCATATGTTCCCAAAAGTTGGACTTTGTAGAATCACATCTTGAGGTGCCCCAAAGAGGTTGAATATTGTATTTACATTTATTCAAAATATAAGAGCAGCTGTTCGCTTATCTCTACATATTTGTTAAAGAAGGAATATCCCGGAACTCATCGCGGGGAGGTGTCCCCCCCCCTCTTTCATCCTCTATACCCTACCCCAATGATAAAATTTTTAGACCTATTTTACAGAATAATCACGTTTTGTTTCAAAATGTGGCATTTGCTCTATTGACTCTATTCTGAATTTTATGAAGCCATCCCTACTATTTTCCCCACACACTGTCATCGATGCTTCAGTTACGAGTCTGACACACCTCTCTACGACTTGTGTGTGACAAGAAAACTTTATGACTTCTAATACAGAAGGATCCTCAATAGCATTTTTAAATCTTCTGAAACAATAGCAAGCATCGGTGGTTCTGTTAGTTTGCATGCCTGCCAATCTATAAAGCTCTCGAAAAGCTCTCAGCTTGAAAATTTATAGGTGGTATTTTGAACTCGCGTATTCATTCCACTGTCCTTTTTCCTATGTTGAATTTTCAGGAGACAACGAAAACCCAGTTGTCTAGTCGTTTTACTATCGTCTGTTACCATTGAAACTAAAATGTTTCCTGGATGTCCGTAAGAAGCATTTCTTTGAATCACTGGGTAAGTTTTCACTTTCTATTATAGAAAAGTTCTCTAGAGGCAACTGCTCAAATATTTCTAGCGCTAGAGTTTATAATTTAGAACTCTTCTACTACAGCAGATGCAATAGCTACTGCAGATCTGTCTGAAACTAGTGTTTAGTCGCATACTTTTGCTAAAATTGGAAAATAAATCCTCATTTGTTGACCGTTTTCTCTTTGTTTTGATGGTAGCGGATTTGCACAATCATCATCATCAGTATCAGAAGACGAATTCGATGTAAACGTCGCAGCTTGATGCGGTTCTGATCTGTGCCAGTTGCAACTGCAGCTGGTTTAGCTTGCGACGTTCCAGAAAACTCCTTGGTCTTTCTCTCTTCTCTTTTATTTAAGATCATTTTCCTGGCATTCCGTTGGTCTAATAAAAATGGCCTTTCTTTTATGGGAATTTTTATTTTACACTTGCACGTAGATAAGTCTTTGCACTTACACGATGATATGTCAAAAAGTGTTCGACGACATGTTCTTGGAAAGCTCTAGTTTTATTATTAGACGTTCCTATATTTCTACTATTTATAGACTTAATTAGTTTCCGATATTTTTCATAATATATTTTAATCATGTCCGTTATCCTTTTACGCGACAGAAATGGAAGAGAAGCTTTATTCCAAATTTCTTCTTTATCTTTGGGCCAATAATTGGAATATTTCCGAAACAGGTGGATCCTTACAACTGGTACACAAGAAATGTTTCATTACTTCATTATAAGTAGGTAACATGATATTACCAAGGTCTTTGGGAGCTAATAAACCGCATATCTTCACTCACAACTATTCGCAACTCTGATTACAAATATAAATAAAGTTATCTAATTTTAAAGCATCTGGGGCACCTCAAAAACATATGGGGAAAAAATGAGCTTTTGCCGTGACATTTCTAGTCACAATAGACAGTTATTGCGCACTAGCCGCTTCTTGATTTCTAAAAAAAAATTTGTCGCTCCACCCTATTAAGCATATTGCGAATCGCTTTAAAAATATGAGGCGTGTCGAAAATACAAAAGATTTTTTCCCCATTTACCTCAAAAAATGGTTTTTCTTTACTAACTTTTAATGCATGAGATAAACTTACAAAGTTTGAACCCATATCACTCACAATAGCACATACATGCAGTTCAATTCCTTGAAGTTGTGCTATACATGATATTATTGTGTTTCGCAATGTTTCTCCACTAAAACATGAATTTACGAAAAGATATGCGAGTGGTTGCTTCCATTTACTGTACAAACCCCTTGTCATTATAACCATAACACTTTTGGCCGGTAAAAGCTTTTTTTCAGTTCCGACATTATGAAATCCTACTACCTCGTCCTTTATTAAGGAAAAAAAACAAAATTCTTTTTAGCGACATCTCATCTACACATACGGAACAATATTTGGATTTCTCATCCAATTTATCTATTATAAATTTGAAACCATTTAGCAGACTTTGTTGCAATCCTGGACCATAATCGAAATTTTCGGTCATTCGTTGTAAACACCTTTTTGACGGCAAACACAATACTGTTGACAAGAACCTGTACACTTGGGGGCCTAGAAAATACACCGTAAGAGCAAACTGCTTAAATTCTTTTTTATAGCGATTTCCTTTGGATTTGGGATTTAAGCCCAACTGGATCTTCACAAAGTTGGAAGTACTTGGCGATAAAAAAAAATCACAAAGTGACTTGAAACGTTCTATATCACTTCCCACATCTGCGGATTTATTTTCTATGTGTGCTGTCAATATCTTTCTTAATTTGTCCCTACGTGATCTTGCTTTTTTCAGAGATCTTCTCAAAGTTTCCTTTCTCGGCGTGCGATTTGATAACATTGATGACGTTTGGGTTCCTTTGTTACTATCTAAAAAAAATATATAAAGGTAAGTAATTCGACTGGACTACAGCACATGGTATATTATTTTAATATTTTAAATCAACTAATTACAAACAATATTTAGTAACATATAGGAAGTGCGAGAGAGACTTTTTGGGGTTCTCAAATTCCCACAGAGTCTCAGGGCAACAAAATCTATTGTTGTACATTAATATGTAATGTTTGTCTAACAAACAAAACGCATTACGTGCGAAAGTAATTAGTTCTTGATATCACCGTGATCACGTAATTATATGATAAATTTACTATTTTCAACATTATAAATTACCTTCAACTCCTCTCGTAGCAGAAGTACTTGCTGTAGAATCTCCCAGTTCAGATGAATGTTGATAAATCGTTGCAGTAGACCTTCAAACTGCAGGTTGCAAGAACACTTCCGATGAACTTGAAATATCGCCAGTCTCTGAAACAAAGTAAGGTTAAAATATTAATATACGTACTACACTTAGTTTAACTATGTTATTAGAGGATTCACTCTGCAATACAGTAGTCTACTGTACTAATTTTCTGATGAAACATTCTCGATAAAACTAACCTTTTTTTGCGAGACTTCTTTTCTTGACGATGCTAGGCCTTGAAGGTGCTTTTCTATTTAATGGGTGTCTTGTAGTGTGCCAGTTATTAGCACAAAAACTACTTAAAAAATATATAATTACAACAAAAAAGAAAAGGAAACAGAGAAGATGGTGGACAAGGGAGTGGATTTTACGAAGGAATAATAGAGTACCTTCGATGACAAAAGAACTTATTACCGTCTATCCTGAAGATTTTAAAAATCTACTTCGAATGTCAGAGGCACATTTTCTTTATCTACTGGATAGGATAACACCTTACATTCAAAGAGCTGATACCAATATGAGAGAAGCTATACCAGCCAAACTAAAATTGGAAATAACTCTTCGTTATTTAGCTACGGGGGACTCGTTTAAAAGTTTGGAGTTCTTATTCAGGGTCCCCAAGTCCTCAATCAGCAAATTTATAGAAGAAGTTTTGGATGCCATATGTACCTGTCTAAGAGAATTTATAAAGGTGAGTAAAACAAAAACTTGTCATTATATTTTTATTGCAAACCGAGAGGGTCACATCTATAACTATTAACAGTAAAATAAAAAACTCTGAGATAAATGTATGTTTAAAGATAAATGTATGTTTATTAATAGTTTTGAATTGCTGAAGACAGACCTGTAATCCAATCTTCCTGAGTTTCGTCAATAGAATATGGTGACAATACATTTTGTGGTGTTTCTGCCTGAACACCACTTGAGTAATAACTGGAACTAGTAGATGGTCTAGTTTCAACAGAGGAGTTTATGTGCGACTTCAAAATTAAGGAAGTTATTTCTCCTTGTAGCTCAAATGCTCTTTGAGATGGAAGGCTTCGAAGTAGGGATGCAATGTATTTTCCAAAACAATCATAACTGTCTTCTCTACTATTATTAGCGAGATTAGCATCTCTTTCGGAAATTCGCTCTAGTTTCCCCAAAGCAGAGCTAATGTCATTTTCTGTTGCAACAATATTGTCAGGATTTTTGCAATGTTTTGTACGTTTATGTTGCGAGTGTTTTGGAGTCTCGACATTAGCCCTTTTTCCCGCAATCGGCGCTCGTGTGATTTGGTAGCCAACACTTTGTAGGGGTGTTAATGGCTGTGTTGAATTTGCTTGGTGTGATATTGATGGCTGTGTTGAATTTGCTTCCAACTGTTCTGATTGATCGCCTTCCTGAGATTCTAATAAGTCTCCCTGTGTATCAGCACTATCGTCGTCTTCCGGAACTTCCTGGAAATAAAAATGTCTGTGATTAATAAACATGCATTATATTTTCAGGTTCGAAGCACAAAAACCGAATGGCTACATATAAAGAATGGATTTGAAACACGGTGGAACTTTCCAAATTGTATCGGAGCCCTAGATGGGAAGTATATTGTCTTAAAAGCACCTCCAAGAACTGGATCGGACTATTTAATTATAAATATGATTTAAGTATCATTTTGCTTGCTTTAGTTGATCACGACTATTGCTTTACATATATTGATGTAGGAGCAAAAGGCAGGTAATCAGATGGTGGCGTGTTTCAAAAGAGCTCTCTTCCTCAGGCTATTGAGAAAAATTCACTTGACATTCCGCCGCAAGGAGTGATTGTAGGAGATGATGCATTTCCTCTCAAGACATTCCTTCTGAAGCCGTACAGCAAGCGCAATTTGACAAGAGAAGAGAAAATTTTTAACTATAGACTTTCTAGAGCTAGACGCATATCTGAAAATGCTTTCGGCATAATAGTCAGCAAGTTTAGAATATTTGAAAGATCTTTGGACTTATCGATTACGAAGATGTTAATTATACAGTCATTCCGGGAAGTTGGAGGCAAGCAAACAGTGCTGGCCTTTCCGATATTTCTTTGCCAACACATAATAGACATCCTAGTAGATTAGCATCAGAAAAAAGGGATACATACTGCAATTTTTTTAACAACGATGGAGCTGTTGTATGGCAGGAGCAAATAATAGACTAATAAATTGTAGCATATTAATTTAGTAGTATAAATTGTAATAGTTCGCTACTATTTAAGAACATTATTATTGTAATAAAAATATATGTATACTTACCAAGCTAGATTGCGTTACTCTTGATTTAACGTGCGGTTTCAAAAACGAATCCATCGTTTTGAACCACGCTAGCTACCTTTGGAACATAAACATCGTCTGGAGACGTTCCGGATTTTTAACTGTTTGCAATTTTTTTCAATTCTTGCGAGTAGGAACTTCGTAGATTTTTAAATTTTAATATAACGTGCGCATCGGTAAATCCTTTGATGTTCAAAACTGATGCGATACGCTTTGTAGCGCAGCAGCACGGCTATCGCGCTTCTTATACTTTTCCATTGTTGGGTCCCACAACACAGGTTCATTTTGATACAATTCTAAAAACTTTATAGTATCCGCATCATTCATTTTTAAAACTGTTGCATTGGTTGGAGCGCTCATCTTGGTGCAACTGCCTGTTCACGAATGACTGCACGAATGAAAAAATCTAACAGGTTTGATTTTGTCACGACTGCGTTTTAGTTAATTCGTGAACGAAAACGTCACAATCGTATTCCACGAATTTGCGGTTTATACGGGTAGTGATGCACGAATGCGTAAACCACGTTCGTGATGCACACTCCGTGTCAACTCGGCTTTAGGCAGAAGTCGGTTTCTTAAAGGACTCGAAAACCTTACATCCTCAAAATGTTCGGAACACATGCGGCAATTTTTATAGAGATATGTTGGATTTTTGTCCATTAGATCTTGCCTTCTGCATAAAATCAGCCATCGTTTACATCTACAATTAAGTCTCAGTTGCATTAAAATAAATTATAGTACAGACCTAAACTTAAATCATTAAACAAAATTGAAAATTATTTGTTTCAGTGGTTTAGATTCTCATAACCTACAAGTAATATTAAAAAATTGCTTACCTTTCAGAGTCCTTGGGATAACGGAAGAAGCTGATGGTTTTGTTGCTTTTACTACTGTTGTGGCATTCAGGTGCAGAGCACCAATTTCCGCCTATCTTTACTATATCCATTATTTTAGCACTTATACGGAAAATTTCTGAATATTCACACGTAAGCAAACGGATTGAAATTCCAAGATACTCTCCAGCAGGCGGGGCTGACGTGAAAATGTTCGCGCCGGCGCAAAGAAAATCTGCCTCTCGAAACTGTCCGAGTGTCGTTTCTGGTTCTCTAAATCAACACAACATATGTGGATCTCTCCGTCCTTAATTGTTTTTTCTGCTATTGGTCACATTACAAAATTTGCCCCTGTTGTGCCTCAGTTTGGTCTAAAACCTTGCTGTGAATCTTGAATTGTTTCTTTAACATTTCTCTTAGTTTCTTTTCAAGTGTTCTGGCGTATATTTTACCTGTCACTTACCTTATATTGTCACTAAAGAGGTTAAGTTTTTGTATAGAAGTTGGAGCACGGTTTTTTATTTATTCCTAAAAAGAACAGACTTCACCGGGACCTTTATTCACTATTCCCTCATGGTAGGCGTAGTAGAATGCTTTCCCAGCTTTTAAATTATGAATTCCAAAGATGTTAACTGTAAGATGTGTTAGGTAAAATAAATCTTGGACAGGAATTTCTGGCAAATGGACATTCTGCATAAAATCAAATGCCAAAAGCATGAAATCGTCGCAGTCGTTGAATTCTTCTGAAGCTTGTTTCAGAGCTTTATAGAATTGTTTAGCCCTTTGTTTATGTACCAGTAATTCTGCAACTGCAGCACGTTTTGCCGTATCACTAAGAGATGGGATTTTTATTTTGACATTAAAGTTCTTCGCAAATACAGCAGGTGTCGATCTGTGCTCGACCGAAAGGATAGTTGTAGTGCTAATGGAAATATTTCACGTAATAGCTATAGCGCACTGGACAATTGAGATATTTAACTTGAAAACGATTGTACATTATTTTAAAGATGAGTCTGGTTAACATATTCACCTGCAATCAATTACAACCTGACGCAGTATGATAAAGGCATAACCCATAGTCAAATCTATAATTCAGCACTAAATGCCTTTCTAAATAAAACTACCCGTATACTGATGGCTCTAAAACCGACAGTGGAACCGGATGTGCGTTTGTGTGTAACGATCACAGTGAAAATTATAAACTAAGTGATCAGTGCTCAATTTTCACCGCCGAATTGTTAGCGATAAGCAAATCGATCGACTACAGAAAACGTTGTGAACAAAATGATCATATAATTTTAAGTGACTCTTAGTGCGTTGAAGACCATAGAAGATATGTATAGTAAAAACCCATATGTCATAAAAATTAGAACAAAATTAACCACCCTCATAAATACTAGTAAGACTATATACATGATGTGGATACCAACCCATATAGGAATTCAAAGAAATGAGACAGCAGATCACAATGCCAAACAAGCCACCCGCAAAACAGAAGTTGATTGTGCAAATCTAATATTAGAAGACCTGAAAAACCATTATAAAAACCTCATATGAACCACATGGAAACAACAATGGCGAGAAGCTACAGGAAACAAACTACGTAAAATCAAAGATCACGTTCAAAAATACAGTAGTACCACTAATTTAACCAGAAAACAAGAAGTGATACTTAATAGACTCCGAAAATTAACTCACAATTACTAAAAGAAGATCTTCCCGTATGTGATGACTGCCAAAAACCCAACACCGTTCAACATCTAATATGTGACTGTAAGAAGTGGGATAACCTTAGAAAAAATATCAGATCAAAACCGATCTAAGGATAGCTTAGGGAAACGAAGACATAACAAATTTACTACATTATTTATGTGACTCGGGACTATTATACCGACTATAAACTACTTATTGTATAAATATGATTAGTGCGAAAAACCTCGACAGTTACGGCACTATAATATGTAAATACATTTTTAAAAAAGTGTTGAGCCTGGCATCGAGATATTTAATATGTTTTCCAAAGTAGTGTTTTTTTTGTGGAAATGATTCAATATGCTGTCGTATCAAAATATTATTGTTCTCTGAAATTGCATGTGTCTTGTGAATACGACCTCTTTTATCACGGGGTATTAAATTATTTTGCAGTAGTGTTTTCAGCCTTTTTACTCTCCTCGTGCTAACGGCATGCAAACTCAAAACAGCATTTTATCAAACTTTGAATCGTTTGTTATTAACGTGTACGTAATGAGAGTATGAGCAACTCCTTTCGCGACGTTGTTCTTCAGTTTTTGGTTTACATCTTCTTTGGACATCATGTATTTTTGGAAGACCTTGCAAATAAATGTCTTGCTCATCTTTCGAATTTAACAATTAAAACTTTTGAAATATGTTGGGGTTGTTCCAGGTCAACTCAACACATGGTATAAACCTTACCATCTAAGATATTCATGAAATTTGGCACAGTTTTACTATTCACATAGATTTATAGACTTTAAAAAATACCAAATTTTACCTCTTCTGCCTCTTCTTCCTCAGCCGTTTTCTACCCTTTGTGTATAGGGTAAGTGGGGGCAAAGCCACGTAAATTCTTGTTTTTAACGATTTTTAAAAGAGGGAGCTATGTATGTTTCTCTCCTAGGTAGGGATCTTACCTGCAACTTTGTTAAATTATATATGAGCTCTATGATTATTAGTTAAATGAATAAAATAATTTGCAAAAATTTTTTTTGCGGGGCCTTGCCCCACAAAATGGGACAAAATCCCGCGGTGCGGGGCTTTACCCCAACAGTGGAGAAAAGGGTCAAATGAGAAACAATTTTATGAAATAAATGTTTATTCTTCACAAAAATAAAGGAACATATTTTATTAATTTGTTTAGAACATAGTATAGGAAGTCAAGTCCTCTGTGAAAGAAATTACTTTACGAAACCTTGAAGAGTTTATCTCAGTAGGTTTTGATAATCTTAAAACTATATCCTCGTCAGCAATGAAGGACTCTTCAGTCGTTTCCGAAAACTTATAAGCATTTGGTAGTCGTTTGTAAAATACTCCTTCATAACCTCCTTGATAAACACCAATAATCCTATAGCTACGTAGTGTCGAAAGGAATTATTTGTTTTGCCCTGAACTTTTACTACAGCATAATCATTTGGTACCAAAGTTTCACAAATTTGCTGTGGGTTTTCAATTTCTTCCTGAGGTTCATCCCCATCCTGAGACGAAAAATCAAAATCAGAGCTACTGTCATGAAGCGAATAATCTGAGCTGGAGTCTGAAAAAGAGAGCGCCCTGGCATTTTTCTTTCCTCTTTTTGGTTTGGCGGAAAAAAGTCGCTTAGTTGCATTCTCTTTCAACCGTGTTTTCCTTTCGATGGAACGTTTCTCCTTGTCAGTAGCTTGTTTTTCTTTATCAGCCATTTCTTCCTCTAAGCGTTCTTTATTAGGTGTTGACGTCAGCAGCTGAGACTTCAATCCTTTGCCTTTGCGTTTCCACTTTATTTGTATTTTAGGCAAAGGAATAATATCTCTTGGAGTTGTACAACAAGTGGATGGAGATTTTTCTTTTAAAGGTGTTTTATTAACCGAATGACTGCTGTTGTCTTGTATAATATCCTGCTGTATTAAAGCTTCAACTGAAGCTGAAGTAGACGGTTGATCATGGAATATTTCTTGGGAAACTGCAGTCAGTTCTGCTATCTAATTATCATTATTAAATATTATCATTCGATTATCATCGTTGTCCAACTCTTCATCTGGTGGCTGGTCTGTATGATGGTAAAAAATCAGCGTCTACGAAGGTGTTCGCGTTAAAGGGATAAATTCCAGTAGAGGATGAGAAACGTCCCACGAATCCACAGCCGCATCGTAAAAAGCCTTGAGTGTTCGGAAAATACATCGATCGAGAGGTTGAGTCTTATGACTACTATGAGGTGGCAAGGATAGAAGATGGATATGATTTGATTTTGCAAAAGTAACTGCTACCAAACTTGTGTGTGAAACATGATTATCGAGTATTAATAAGATTGGGTTAGTCTCACTTGGCTTGGCGTACTTTTGAAAATGTTTCAGCCGCTTAATGAAGGTAGATGTGTTCATATAACCTTCATCTAGCGTAGATGAAGAAAGGAGGTACGAAATAGCCGATAGGATTTACTGCGCACACCGCGGTTACTGTTTGTCCTTGCTCCGCTGCTACTGCCTTGGCTACTTCTCTTTTTCCCGTAGGAGTTACATGTTTTGGCAGTATATTGGGGATCGTTTGCACTCCCGTTTCATCCATATTGAAGATTTGACTGGGAGTAAATCTGTACTTCTTCAATACTGCCTCCAAGTTGCTAAAATATTGGGAAAGTTGTGTTTTGTTAAATCCCATTGTTCTAGAAACACTCGTTTTGTGGGGAATCCGCAGGGATAGTTTGTTCCTTTTCATAAATTCCCGCGTAAAATCTCTTCCTGCTGTTCAAGGTAGTTCATTACGGAACGCACCCTTTTAGTTTAGTATTACTGTTATGTTGGTAGTACGAAATATATATACCTTATAGGATGTATGTATTGACATCGTTTAACAAGATGTATTCCAACCACAGTAAATCGTAATAAATAATAACTATCGAAAGTATTCTTATTGATTTTAACATGCTGAAGTATCCACTAAACATGGCGCTGCGTAAATAAAAATAAATTTCCGGTGAGGAGAAGGTATCAACCGAAATATAGCGGTGTGATTCCGATAAACGAGGTTAAGTGTACAGCTTCGATTTATCAAGCAGTAAAAATGGCTAATTTAGGCCTCGGTCCAGTTAAATTACCACCTGATTTCGATTTGCAAGGACAGAATGCCGCCACAGAGTGGAAGTTCTGGAAAACGGCCTTCGAAGATTACCTAATGGCAACAGGGCAAAATGAAGCTGCCGACAAGGTAAAACTGTCGATTTTAAGAAACATTATGGGAACAGAATCGGCTAGAATTATGGCAACATTTAAAGTTCCTGATGATCAAGTGGATAATTATGCATACGCATTAGGTTTAATAGCCAATTATGTAAATCCTAGAGTAAACGAGTGTTTTGAACGTTACAACTTTTTGAAGAGGGCCCAGAAGGAGGGTGAAACCTTCGAGCATTTTTTGACCGACTGCAAGCACCTGGTGAAATCCTGCAACTATAATGTGGTCGACCCAGATGAATCAGCGGAAGACAAGGCTCTACGGGACATAATAGTTATGGGCATACGTAATCCAACCACCAGAGAGGCTCTACTCAGAATTGACAAGCTTACATTGGAGAAAGCGATCCAGCACTGTAGGACAAGCGAACAAAGTAGGTCCCAAAGTCAACAGTTCCAACAAGGTGAAAGGAGTAGCGACCTCGACATAAATATGGTTAAGAAGAACAAGAGGTATGTAGGTAACGGCAGTAACTATAAATCTGGAAGTAACCTGCAAACATCGTCAGGTAGGAAATTGGATTATAGATACAAAAAATCTGACAAAACATTTCAATGCAAGAGGTGCCAAACTATACATGGGCCTCCTGAATGCCCAGCTTACGGGAAAAGTTGCACGAAGTGTGGCACACTAAATCATTTCGCAAAGTCGTGTAGAGTAAAGTTTGTTAAAAATGTTGAACAAAACCAAGAAAGTGATACGTCTAGTGAAAATTTTGTAGGTAGTATTAATCTAGTTAAAAAAAGCTGTAAATGTAATTACCTAAACTGTTGTCATAAGAAAGGTATCTGGGAGGAGGTCATTGAAATTGAAAACCGGAAACTTAAAGTAAAACTAGACACTGGGGCAGATGTAAATGTTATCCCACTAAATATGTTTAAGCTAGTTAACAAACAATTTAGAATAAGACCTGCTGATTACATGTTAAAAGCCTTTGAGGGAACAATATCAAAGCCTATTAGAATTGTAAATTTGTATTGCAAATTTAGGGATACACATATGTACGAAGATTTTGTCATTGTTGAGGGGGCAAACCAGGTTCTTTTGGGAGGCCAAGCATGTTTGCAATTAAATTTGGTAAAAAGAATTAATAATACTGATATTTTTTCAGGCTCAGGTGTGTTTCCAGGTATGTGTCGGATTACTACATCTGAAGTGTTTGAGCCAGTTAGCCACCCCCCAACCAAAATACCCACTGCAATACGTAGTGCATTTAAAGATGAACTAGAAAGATTAGTTAAAAGGAAAGCTATTGTTAAGGTAGAGGAAATTGATGCTAGGGCAAGTATTAATAGAGTTGTTGTGGTAGAAAAATCTAACGGTAAAATTAGATTATGTCTAGATCCAGCAGATCTAAACAAGTATATAGTAAGGAAACCGCGATTAATCCCAAACATTGAAGAAATTTGCGCAAAATTAAGTGGTAAAAAAATATTTACTGTATTTGAGTTATCTGAAGGATACCACCATTTGAGGTTAGATGAAAACTCGTCTTGGAAATGTGGTTTTAGCACCCCATTTGGAGTATATAGGTATACAGTATTGCCATATGGCCTGACTGACTCTCAAGATTTGTTTGAGGAAGAGGTCGAAAAAAATTTTGGCGATATTGAAAACGTCATCATTTGCCATGATGATATGATAATAGCTGGGGCCACAAAACAGGAACACGATAGGGCTGTAAAACTAGTTGTAGAACGTGCTAGACAGGTAAATGCTAAATTTAATAAAGAAAAATTTCAATTTTGTCAAAAACAAGTAAAGTTTATGGGTCAAATATTCTCCGAAATTGGAATGCAGGTAGATCCAGACCGTGTGGAAGCACTTTGTAAATTAGAAAGTCCTAAAAGTAAAGTAGAGTTACAGAGAATAATAGGTTCCTTTAATTATGTGAGGCGTTATGTTCCAAATATGGCTGAATATATGAATCCCTTATGTGAATTATTAAAATCAAATGTAGAATGGCAGTGGCTCCCTAGGCATCAAGAAACATTTGAGAAAATAAAGAAAAGTATTAGCAAATCCCCTTCCTTAGTACCATTTGACCAGAAAAGGAAAATTGTAATATAGTGTGATGCGTCAAAAAATGGGTTAGGCTGTTGTATGTTTCAAGAGCATGATAGTATGTTAAAATTGGTAGCCTGTGCATCTCGAACGATGAATGACCACGAAATAAATTATAGTCAAACTGAAAAAGAATTATTGGCAATATACTTTAGTACTCAGAAGTTCCATGAATTCATTTATCGTTACAATGTAGATGTACAGACTGACCATAAACCAATAATATCGATTATGAATAAACCCATTTGCAAGATTGGTTCGGTAAGATTACAGCGTTTAAGATTAAAATTATTAAAATACAACCTTAGTGTGTACTACGTTCCTGGCAAAAATATTAATTTTGCTGATATGCTCTCTAGGGCTAGTTTAAAGTCCAACACACTCGATTTCGATATGTTTGACGTAGTGCATTCGGTATCTAAACATCTACCAATGACCGATGTAAAAAAATCTGAATTTAGAAGTGAAACTTCGAACGACGAAATTTTGAAAATCGTCTCTGATTATTATTACAATGGTTGGCCAAAACTCAACGATATCCCTTTAAAGTGTAAACCCTATTTCAATTTAAAAGATGACCTATATGTTGAAGCCGGTTTAGTTTTTATAAGAGATAAAATAGTAGTGCCACAGAATCTTAGATCTTATATTCTGAAATTGTTACATAAGGGCCATATAGGGATTAACAAAACCTTACATAAAGCGAGAAAATTATTTTTTTGGCCAAAGTTAACATCCGATATTATAACCTATAGCAAATCTTGCAGAATTTGTGAAAAATATATGCCTAGTAATTTCAAAGAACCGCTGCTACCCCACTCCGTGCCAAAACTTAGGTATAATAAAGTAGGTGCAGATATTTTAGAATTTGGTTCAAAGTCTTACTTAGTACTAGTAGATCATTTCTCGCATTGGATCGATATTTGCATATTACCCAATAAAACTTCTGAGAGTGTCATAAATGCCATGCAAAGCATTTTCACAAAATTTGGTTACCCACAACACGTAATTGCTGATAACTTACCTTTTCTATCAATGAAATGTAAAAATTACTATAGGGATAAAGACATCACAATTCAAACATGCACACCACACCATCATCAAAGCAATGATTTATCAGAAAAAGCTGTTAATACAGGTAAACAAATCTTGCGTAAAAGCTTAGCTGAAAAAAGTGATTTTAGAGATTTATTGCTAGAATATAACAACACCCCTATTATTAATCTAAAGGCATCTCCGGCTCAGATCCTTCAGAGTAGAACTCTTAGAACACAATTCCCTATGACACATAGTAAACTAGAACCTGAAGTGCAAAGCCATATATACAAACAGTTATGCGTACAAAAAGACAAAATGAAAAAGCACTATGATAAAACGAGCCGCAAAGCTGTAATAGAGCATAAAAAGGGGGATAAGGTAGTAGTAAAAAGCAGTAAAGACAATCATTGGTATAAAGCTGTTGTGTTGGAAAAAGCCAATGAACCAAGATCCTATTGGCTACAGAAAGAAAGCAATAACAGAATCATAAGGCGAAATTCAAGCCAAATGAAACCATCTTTCACCAAATCAGATTATAGTGATTTCATATTGGAACCCACTCAACAAGAACAAATTATTCATGTAGAAAATCCAACCAATACTATTCATGAAGAACTATTTGATAATGATGCTCTTAGTGATGTAAGTTTTATGTATAGCCCTGTAAATGAAAACAATGCATCAGTGTCTCGAGAAGCGGGCTCCAACCCAGGCACCTCCAATAGTTATAGATCTCGTTGTGGACGCCCCATTAAACCCGTCCAAAGACTTAACCTATAAATAATCCAAAAGGGGAAGGTGTTCAAGGTAGTTCATTACGGAACGCACCCTTTTAGTTTAGTATTACTGTTATGTTGGTAGTACGAAATATATATGCCTTATAGGATGTATGTATTGACGGAATCGCCCAAGCTTCTCCACTCCCCCTTTCTTCAGCCGATCCCTAAGATTCGACTGATGAAAGCCGATTTCTCTTGCTGCATGCCGGATGGAAACCCCTCTTTCGATTAGTGCTCGTGCAGCAGCGAGTTTATCTGTTGACATCGCTACATACTTCGTTTTCCGTTTATATGTTCTGCAATGAAGTTCTGTTATTGAAATCGTTCATATGTTATATTTCAAACGCCGTGCTCAAATATTTTATAAATAAAGGGGAAAGTTCCGCACTATGGGGCAAATCCCCGCACGCGTGGCTTTGCCTCTCAAACGCTGCGGGTTTTTTCCCCATTCAGCACCGTTAAAATAAATCGTTCGCAAAACTTTTGTAAACAGAGTGATGCAAATTGCATGCACACAGAAAGCAAGCTAATTAGTGATACAATCAACAGATAATTCAACTTAGAGAAAACATAATCGCAAGCACCTAATTCAATGCTTGATCAAAGCGATTTTTCAAGAACAACTGAATCACCCTAGTCTTCTTGGGTTGAGTAGGCAAAGTCTACCTTGGTAATGTTTTCAACTGCCCACTCAAAAAATTGTGGGGGTTGGATTTGTTTTTCGTAGGGTCTTTGCAAACTAGCACGAGCTGCCAGTCTACAGAACTCTAGGGAGTAGGCTCCGTCGCAAGGCCGTTTTCCATGTGCTATGGCTGAAAAGTGCCACTCTCCTTTCATTTTAAAATCTTCCTCGTGAAGGCAGTGGCTTAAAAAGTTCTTTACATTTTTGTATTGGGAAGCAGACCCATGTGAAAAAAAATCTTTTTGGGAAGTTTTTGAAATTTTGCTGTCATAATAGTTATGAGTTCCTTTTGAAAGGTGTAAACAGCAACTGTGTTGTGCTGTAAGCAATCAGAAACAATTACGTAACTAACATGTTCAACTTTGGTTTCCCCTTTGAAATATAGTACAAAGGGATGAACTGTTGGCTTGTCCAGTGGTAGCTATGTGCTTCATCTTGTAGCACTATGCTGTAATTTTTAGAAAAATCACAAGTGACAACTAATTCTGATTGTTTGAGATTTTCTTTTTTGTAGTTAAGGAACGATCCCTGCTGTTTGGCTATGAAGTCATGTCGAACCAAAGAACACAACTTGCTACAGAATAAATCAATAAATTATTCTGCAGATTTTTCTAAAATTTCTAGATTACAACGGTCAACCGAAATCCACTTGCGGAAATGTACTTTTTCAATTAAATTTTCAGCAAAGGACTCCTCCAAAATTTTTCGTATATCAGTTTCAGCCGGACAGTGAGCACAATTCCCCATGTTGCGATCAATAGACGATGGGTTACAACGTCGTTTTATTAGGCAATGCTTGTAATTTTTAATTTTACCATTTGTTACAGTACTCAGTTTAGTATTTTCTATTATTAGATTGACGTGTTGGGGAGCCACTCTGACCAACCAAAATCTCAGCAAATTTAGAGAAACCTATTTTTATGCTAGGTAACTTGTCTTTGAAATGTTTGTAAGCTGTTTTAAGATTACATAATGAGTCTTTTCGAAATCTTTGATTTAGTTCCATTTGGTTCATTATCCGCCACACAATCTTTAATACCCGGCATTGCTCTGCCAAATTCATCATGTTCATAAAATGAACGTATAGTTCCAACAGTTTCTATTGGCAAGCGTTTCCCTGGTTTTGAATTCGGCCCTTCCAAAATTCCTCTTTAAGAATTCTTTTTGATTGTCCGACCATGTATGAATTCACGCGTACCCTTTCTAACACTCCAATTTTCAGGTAAACATGTTAGAAGCATTAGCTCAAAAAGTTACTTTTAAGATTTTGAAGAAATGATTCGTCAATATCTTTATCATTGTCTGATGAAGAATTTTCAGCAGCAACAAAAACTGTACGTTTCATAGATGAAGAAATTTTCTTTACCTTTACTGCTTGGATTTTATTTTTTTCTTATCAATGGACGACTTACCTAACTCTTGAAGAGATATATTAAGTGCCTGAACTACCTCTGAATTTGTGGTAAACTCTGGGTCTTTGTCCGAGAATGTCTGCGAGTCAGAAGAATTTGCTTCAACATTTTTATCACATATGGACTGTGCATTTCTTAACACAGTATTTTTTTTCCTACATTTATCATACATTTTTGAGCCATTGTCTACGCCCGCGCCACATTTTGGAACATTTGTGCTCGCGTACGGACTGCTACTCCGTGAGGTTCAATTCGACAAATTAATTCAGTTTTAATTGAAATATTGAAAGAAGTGGTAGTTAAGTATTTATTTATAAGCTTGTTAGATATTTTTAGTGCAAGTGTTCAATAAATAATTGAAGTAAAATAAGTCCTAATCATAATTACGTTATTATACCTGTATAATAATGCACACCACTACATGCCGTGTTAAACGGGAAAAAGTACAAAGGTTGCATTCGACGGTAACTATTTTCGGGTTTTTGTCAACAAACTTCCTATTACTTTTAATAGCGATATTATCACAGAAAACAATTACTTATTATGCCGATTGGTTGTGTTTTTTAAACTACGAACACAAGTACATTTCATTCAATGATAAAGAGGGTTTAGTATTTCCTTGCTGAATGACTCCAAACGATCCGTTTAAACCCACCTTTACAAATCGATTTTCCGATGTTGCCGCCCGATGAAATTCGGGTGGCATTCGTGGCAGGAAGATCTGCGCGAAACTTCAAATGCGGCATGCGCCGTGGGCTACAGCTAGTATTAAATATTACACTTGATACACAGACATGAAGGTTACAATAAGTAAAATTGATTAATATATAACTTTTCATATTGAGTTTTTCTCACTTGCTGTTTCATAGCAGTCCTTGCACATAATTTTGGCATGTTTTAAACATAAGTATTAGGCACACGATTTGCAAAAGTAGTTTGTTACCCTATTTTTCTTCTAGTTGCATTTAGAGCAAGGCCCTTTTGCACCAGCGTTTGGATATACAGGAGTTGTTGGCGTCTACATCCCTAAAACGTCTGCCTCTTAGTCTAATTTTTAATTGTTTCGGCAGGGTTGAACAAGACGCACGAACTTTTTGATGATCTCGTACCAATTCTAGTGACTATTGCATACATCTGTCAAACGATGTCATTTGACCAATGAAAAACGATTTGCGCCGATAATTATTGTTATATAACAACTTGTCGGTAATACTCCAACTTACTGTTGATAAGTTCGCTGTCGGGACACATTTTCATTGCAATCCAGCTGGTCGTGCAATCTGACCAGCATTATCGGCAAGTTACTATGCACTTAATACATTACTGTGGATAATTGTTCCAAACATTTTCTGCGCGTGGTTTTCGTGTTTTGATTGTTTGCTAGGTAAATTACGCTTGGGTTTATTGTTGCCAAATTCAACTATAAAACACCACCATAGACCAATGTCGCGTATTACGGGCACAATTATATCGAACACAAAGTTTATCAACTACGTCGACACCTCCTTTCGTCATATTGTTAGTGTGGATCATTTCTGGTTTACCATCTTCATATAGCGAATCACTTTTGTGCATTGTGGAAATCATAAACACGTGTTTGTTCTTTGGAATGTAGGAGGTTAATGTACAATCGATTTCAATATACCAAACATACTCGAACCAATAGGTCGATTTGGTACACTTGTAAATTCAGTTGGTAGTTCTCTTTTATTCTTTCGACTGGTTCCGAGTAAAGTGTATTTATTGGTTTTCAGAGATTTTGCCACATCTATATATACTGGTAAACCAGTTGTCAGTTCTAACGTTTGTGTTTGTACCAAATAGATGTTGACAGCATCTCCCCACTACCTATTTTGCACTGTTGCTAGTTTTATAACAACCATCTGGTTGCTCTCTCACATAGACCTCCATATGGCTTGCATAAAAAACTTTTGCATCCGATAGAGCGTATATTTTAATTTCAATATTTGTTAGGTTTACTTGAAATATATATTTTAAATCCACGCTGAGTGGCTGTAATATTGTTTGCAATTCTCGTTGAAGTTGTCAAATAGCTTCTTTACGTGTTTGCATGTCATCAAACCGAATGTATCGCAAAAGAAAAAGGAATCGATTTTTACTTATTGTCAAACGAAAGACATCGATCCCTGTTCCTTTGGTTTGCCACAAATTATCTGTGTTCAAACGGTTTTCACGACGTACACCTGTCATGTATAGAAGCCGCAATAATGCCTTAATTTCTACAAGATTTGTAGGTCTTGCATTCCTCTTCCGTGAAAAATTGTTAACAACAGTACTTATCCTCTGATTTGTACATTCTATGATAATGTTCAACATCTCGTCGGAAAACAAAATCTTCCAAATTTCCAGAAGCTCTTGTAGAGACCTGGCTAGTGGTTTTACTTCAGGTAATTGAGTTATTAAATTTTCTCGACGTGTTCGAACGTTTTTAGGCGGTACATGCTTCTTCCACTTTGTTTTCCCATCTTTTCCAACAAAATACGGCACTTTGTTTGAATCTTCTCTATCGCTATCTAGTTCTTGTTCGGTATCACTATCGCCTTCTCTTCCTTCAGTCACATCTTCAATGTGATCGTCCTCGTCTTCTTCATCATCAAATTCGGATTCAGTTTCCACTTCCTTGTAAAAGTCTTGCAAACGCTGAAGTTCTTTTTCGTAGCTCATTTTTGTATCTATCTAAATAAAATAATCAGTATAAAACATTGAAGCGTTATAGGCAACTTGCTTTTCGATGTCGACAAATCCAATATAAAAAAATACCTTAGAAACGCTAAAGAAACTGGAGAAAGAGTATCACAAGTACAACTAACAAAACACCAACCTGCTCTCGCTGTAGAAAAAGTAAAACGGCACTACTCGCACACGGAGCAACCGTCCGTGTTTCTAAATATTTTGGTTGTTGTTAGTCATACACAATAGACTTTGCTACCTAAGGCTAAATAACATCCTGTCGAGAGGTAGATAATTGGCCATTGCCTCTAAACCACTATTTACAGAAATAAGCAAACAAATCTCTAATCCGTCTGAAAGATGTCTGAGTCGAGTCCGAAGCTCATCATCTCAGGTACATGTGCTAATACCAGTCATACATATGGATAATAAAAGGGTGAGTACCAGAAATGTATGGCTTGTGCTTTTAGTTACAATTTGAGTTTCAAGGCGAGGAAAATGTCATACTGATATTAAGTACTTTATCTACTTTGCGTTCGTACTGAGGCTATTACGCAAACGCGTATCGTAATAGACACAAAGCGATGCTATAATAAAAATACTAAAAATTTTCATTTTTTTGCTTAAAAAAGTGGCAAAGTAGATAAAATACTGTATGATACCTCGTTTATAACGCATTTTGTAGCACTTACTCCGTGCGTGCTACAAAATGCTTCTTATAAAACTCGTATCATAATATACTATTATGTTATGTTAGCGTAACTTTACTGATCCACTCTATAATAAAATCCTATGTTGGTCTGTGTGTAAGTTCGGATGTCCGCCGTTTTTTCATTTTGACTGGACGTCCAGGGAAGAGCCCCGAAAGCCCACATGGAGAGGGGCGCAGTCCCGGGGGCCCCTTTGGAGAGGGGCGCAGCCCCGGGGGCCCCTTTGGAGAGGGGCGCAGCCCCGAGGGCCCCCTTGGAGAGAGGCGGAGCCCCGAGAGCCCACTTGGAGAGGGGCGCAGGCCCGGGGGCCCCGTTGGAGAGGGGCACAGCCCCGGGGGCCCCCTTGGGAAGGGGCACAGCCCCGGGGGCCTTCCTGGAGTGGGGCGAAGCTCTGAGGGCCCCTTTGGAGAGGAGCGCAGCCCCGAAAGCCCACATGGAGAGGGGCGCAGTCCCGGGGGCCCCTTTGGAGAGGGGCGCAGCCCCGAGGGCCCCCTTGGAGAGAGGCGGAGCCCCGAGAGCCCACTTGGAGAGGGGCGCAGGCCCGGGGGCCCCGTTGGAGAGGGGCACAGCCCCGGGGGCCCCCTTGGGAAGGGGGTATGTTCCCGAAAATAAGAGTTTTCTCAAAAACGTTGTGTTTAAAGAAGTTCTTCAATAACTTAATTGACTAATCCTACTAACCTAATCTTGCTGATGTACTACCTAATGGACGTTTTCCAGCCAAGATGTAATTAATCCACTAACCCCACTAACCTAACTAATCGTAACTAATTCACTAACCCCAGAGAGAGGGAGATGGAAATGAGATGTTGCCGGAGTTTCACTTCGAGGTGCCGTTGGAGAGAGCGCAATTTGCGCGCGAAGCGTCGTTTATATCTTTATAAAAATAGAAAGTCATATAACTATACCTTTTACTAGAGCCCTAATTTTGCAAACTGCATATAATTAGGCAATAATGTAGCAATAAAAGAATAATACAAAAATACATTTATTCGTTGTGCGAATATACAATAAAGATGTAAATAGATAAAATTAAAAACAATACATATGCACATAGGAGTATAGTGTTTTTCAAAAAGTTAACAGCACGTGGAAAACTTTTTTATTTGATTTCTCGAAAAACTATTTTATAAAAGTTTATGCTTCATTTAAAACCAGTTTTAGAAATGTTTCAATTGTTTTACGTACCTATCTTTTTAAAATAAAAAAGTTATAAGTAAAATATATTTGAAAATAAATTTCAGATATACAGTTTTTATAGAGAATGTTTTAGTTTCTATTTTCTTGATTTTTAATTTAAAATTTTATTACGTTAGAGAATAAGATGTATTGAAAGTTTAGTGGAGGAAATAATCAGTTTCGTTGACATCAAAAATGTTAATTAAATAAAAATAAAAATGTATATTCTTTATCGAAACTGTATATCTGATCTTCCTTTCAAATATAATACCTTATGCTTCTAACGTTTTTAAATATTTAGAAAGAGAGATATTTCATTCTTATTGCAATTATAAATTAATTAAATTTTCCGTCAAATCGTAAAACAATTGAAACACTTTATTTTTCTAAAACTTGTTGTAAATAAAGCTTTTATAAAGAGTACAATTTTTGAAAAAGTAATAATAATTAAGTGTCTCATTTGTTGCTAACGTTTTGGAAAACACTGCGCTGCAGCGGGTGATCAAATACATTTCAGTTCTAGTGTGATATGACTGAATGATGTTTATGTGGAGCCCCATCACACTAAAGCTGAAATGTATTTGATCACCCATATATATATATTATATATTTATACAGGGTGTAATAATAGTTTATGTGCAAAGAAGTGTATTACTACAGTCTTCATCAAAAACGAAAAAGCTTAACAATAATAATATTGTTAGCTTTGTGCTCTACATCCGTAAAAATTGAAAACATACAAAAAACTCAGTGTACGACAAATCTAAATCTAACTCTGTTTTCATATTGTGAAAATATTTTGAACGACTAATTTCATACAAAAGTTTTGAAGTTAGAAGCTCTGAATGATCTGCAAAGAAATAATGAACCTAGTTTTGGTACGAAATTAATGCAAAACCTCCAAATAGGATACAGGATTTCCCCGATTTACCTGAATTTTTAACAGAAATGTACCCTTTTTGGCTGAAGAATTAGGCAGCAGAAGCTAGTTTTAACTGTGATACCAACTTCCCTAGAATTCAAGTAATGTGGTTTTTTACACTCGACCGATTACACCCTACACCCTATATATTATTATTAAAAAGTAGGTATATTTCATATACAGTTTGTTCCAAAACTTGGTCTACATTTTAAAATGATTTCGAACTATCTTAACAAATTCAAAGTTAGTTCACAATTGTTTAATTGGCTTATTTTCTTAGCCAAGAATTTTTGATTGTCTAAAATTTTTGAAAAGTATTTTTTTTTCATTGTGTTGTACAGTTCTTAACCTTTATGTAGGTATCACTTTGAAAATCTATTAAAACTGTAATAAATTGAAAAATATGAGGGTGTGAATGGTAAAATGACGATTTAAACTGCTAATGAAAACTTTCGCAGGCATTTGTGGTTTTTTGGAGACTATTTGTATTTTCAGCCCATATATGTGGTAGAAATTTAGAAGATTCTGTCGTATAAGTATTTACTAAATAATTGCAAACAGAGTCAGCTTAGAACTGCTGGGTTGCATTGCAGCTAAATCGATAGCAAAGCAGTCTCTAACATCTTTGGAATTGAGAAATGGTAAGCAAAAGCAGTACCTTAAAAATTTTCCAGTTTCAGAGTCCTTGTTTTTATAAATGCGATCGTAAGGCCGAGGTGTTTTTAGTCAGCGTGCACTATCTTGAAACTTTTATAAATAACTTACCATGATGGACCCTGATGAAATTTACATCCAACGATACGTGCATTTGTCCAAGTTTCTGACACACTTTGGTGGTGCTACTATTGTTATTGGTGCCAATATTTGTCCAAGCTTTTCACTCTCTTGTATTGCACAATTTAATGCCAACGATTAACTTGTCTTATGCTTGTTCGGGAGCAACAATAAGACTAAAGGAATGTAATGATCGCCTGCTAGTCCATGGATGTTAAACATTTGAAGAAAAAATTTGGCGCAGCAGTTGAATGTCCCATCCACATATATTGATTTTAAAGTGCACAGAAACTCTAGATTTTGGGAGTCGTTCATAAGAAGAAATGGTTCGTTCCCATTTGTCTTGACAGGATAGTAGTTACGAGCATGGTGAACTTCTTTTTGGGTTGTGGGTAGTATATATTTTTCCTTATACGCTTGATATCACATGTGGTCAATGTTTGGACATCTCCTTTCCTCAGTTCCTGGTGAATGAATTTTATAGGCCTCTCACTTAAGTCTTGTGGAGCATTTCTTTTCAATGTATTACTTAATTCATTCCTATTAAGAATTTTCTCTTCAAGTGGAAGGTGATTGTGGTTGTCGATGACTTCAACTATATTTGTTTTTCCTACTGTCTTCAAATAGGCCGGACACGTCTTATTCCCACTTATTCAACATACCCAACGTTTAAGGCCACCAGATAGATCATTGTGGAGACGATATTTAAGTCTATCTAACAGTAGAAGCTAATTCCTTTCTCGCTAGTAATGAACTTTAATGCACTCATATTTAACTAACCAGGTAGCAAACAGTAACTAAACTAAAGATCGATCTAATTGAATTTTCTGGTTTCTTATCTATTTTGGTGGATTGTAGAAAGGGCGGGGGAGTGACCAATAGACTTGAAATTTGCAATACATTTTGGAATTGGTATCGGGTATGTTCGAATCTTTGTACCGACCGTTGCTATGTCAGTATCTTGCACAGAGAAATTGCAGTAGGTACTTTCCAGGAAATTCTAGCCAGCTCTTTACTTGAGGAGCAGACAGGCTAGTTAATTCGTTATTGACAGAAAGGGCAGATAATCCTTTAACGCCTAATGCCATAAGCCGACCCCGGACTTTTCTGGGCCATCTAAATTTTCGGACTCTGTTTAAATCAGGTAAAATGGATCCCATCAAATTCACGCCACCCGGACTGTGACTCCGTGGGCGGGAAGTGGAGGGTTAATGGATTACAACACTGAATTCCCGAAAAATTATGAGTTTCCATATTGAAAAAACACTCAAACACACTTAATTTAACTATCAATTTAACTTGTTAAAAATTAACCAACAACTTTAAACATTCATTTAAAAATTATGTTTAGATTTTCATTTCTATGATATGTTTTGTCGGACTTTTTCCATTGTACATCATAATAGACCACTGCCAAACAATGACATTCAGAGAACAATTCTCATGAGCAATTTTAATTCACTTTAAGAAAATTGTTAATAACATATCTTCACTGACTGTTAATAAAAATAGCTACAACTCAGAACAGATCCACTCAGCAAGGCCTCTAGTCATTGTATGGTATGCTGGTACAAGCATCAGTTGTATGGAGCAAAGTGCCTGTTTCAACCTGTCACAAGCCTGCATAAAGAGGGTATCTGTGACATCGATAACTCTTGTTCTAGACATTCTCCATTGCTTTGCTTGGTGTTTGCTTATTACAATCATTCATATCAATTACGCCTGAATACAGAGCGTTGGGATGAAAATTCAAACTTCAGTCTTAAATTATTTTAACAACGAACCCATTATCACCCCACATTTATATTTTGCCGGGTGATTTACAACAATACTAACGATTCATGGAATTAATCTGACTATTTCCATCACACACTTTAAGCTAATAAAATCTTTAAATTTTGTGAGATTTATCCAATCAGATCCCAATTATGCCATAATTTTGCACTAGTGCAAATTATCTCGTCATCTATTTAGTGACGAACATGATTGGATTAACGAGATTTTCACTGTCCCTACCTACCATCTAGCGAAACCACTGCAAGGAAACGGGCTTGGAAAAATTAGCGGAGAAAGAAGACCCTGTTAACTTTTGTTCGGGCAACAGTCTGCAAAATACCGTTCTTGCATATCGACAATTTGGCATGCACAAGGGATATTACTAATGAAAATTGAAAATTTTTATTATCGTATTCAGAAAAATCTATGATTTATATATGAAAAATAACATCCGGCATATGGCCTCTCACGGCGGCACGGCATTGAATTATGCGGTCGTTGAAGTTTACGATTACTCGCTCACAAACGTCCGGCTGGATGTCGTTGATTATTCTTCGGATCTCTGCTTTTAATTCCGGAATCGTTTGGGATTTATTTACGTAGACTTTTGATGTGACAAACCCCCACAAAAAGAAATCGCATGGTGTAAGATCGTAGGATCTGGTAGGCCATCCCGGTCCCCGTACAAAGAAATTATGCGTTTATGACATTTTTCGTGCAGTAAAGCCATCGTATTGCGCGAGTTGTGACTTGCTGGAACCAAAAATTGTCAACATCCATATTATCCATATCTTCCAGAATAGAACATAACCACTTCGAAATCATGTTGTAGTAACGATCTCCGTTCACAGTGACGACAGCTTCCTAATCATCTTCAAAGAAAAACGGTCCGATCACTCCTCCGGCCTAGAAAGCATACCACACAGTCGTACTTAGCGGATGCATCTCACGTGAAAATGCGCTTCATCTGAGAAATTATTCTTTTGACAAAGTTCTCGTCTTCCGCTTGTCAAGCCAAGATCCATTCAGCAAATCGCACTCTCTTTCCGTGGTCAGCAGGTTTTAGCTGTTGTGTTAGTTGAATTTTGTAGGCATGCGTATTAAGACCTTTCGAAAGGATTCGTTGCAATAAACCTGATGGATAAATTCAACTGTTGAGACCGACGTCGAATTGATCTGGCGGGCACAGGCGCCGACTTTAGCAAATTGCAATGAGTGCTCATTTAAAGCTCAACCTAAGGTACTTTCTCCTCCTTTCTAGATTTCCACAATAGGAGGCATATATTGTAGTGGTCTTTTGTAATTTTTAATAAGCTTAATACTTACATCATGTACAAGACTGATTAAAAGTAAATAAATAATTGTATAAATGGGTTCATTGATTGTAGTGTTTTGCCCCCTATAGTAATTCGCACATCTGCAAGTAAAGTTATTTATGGCTAGCTTTCAGTAGGCATGAAGACTCAAATCTGCAAGTTAGGTTCACCAACATGTTCATATTTAAACTCCCGTGTTACGCCACTGGGCTGTGAAATTTAAAAGCAGCAACGCGCAGACTCACTATGCTGTCAAATTATCTATCAACAAATTGAATTTTTGTGCGGTTCGTTTCTGGTGTATTTACAAGTTAATTCAAAGACAAATCTATGAACAAATTATCAGGTAATTCGAATCTCGTGCTCTATTAAGCGTCACTAGTCGTGTTTTGTTTTTAGATCGTTCACGGCTTCCTGCGGATTCAATTGTTTTGAGCGAGTCCTATGATGTGAAAAAACATAACCTCAACTTATATTTTTACAATTTCTGGACCTAATGCTCCTCTTTGAAGTATTGTAAGACTGGAATCGGCTTCCTCTTATAGGACTCGTTTCTTATGGTGGTTACGTGGTGCTACCAAAATTTCAAACGCCTGACCTCAATTGTGCTCAAAATCGGATGATCGGAAACTTCTCGTCATTGGCAATGTAGTTCGGAAGGTGGTCGCAGATGAAAATAATTTTTAGGTGATGGATTTTAAAACCCACATTCTCACATGTGCACTACGAACTCCTGATCACGATGGTATAATTATTTTTAACTTATTTCAATTGTAAATGGCTTGAAACTCAATTAATCTGGGGAGACAAATTAGACTGTCATGAGATAATTTTTATTCAATTGTTTCTCCTCGTTTAGTTAACAACAATTGCCTATCTAAATTCATAATTGTGGATGTTAACCAAGTACAAATCAGTTACTTATAAACTAAATTTCAACTTATATTATAAAAATGTACAAAATCTTAATTCTAAAATTATTGCTTGTTCACGTACGTATTTAAACTAGGTTTTAGCGCCACTCACTATGTTTTATTTGGATTGTCTGTTCACTTATGTCACTTCACTGACTCATTTTTTTAAACACCAATCTGGTTTATTTCCTGTTATGTTAATTTCTTGTATTTTATAATAATTGTCTGCTTTTCACCATTCTTCAAATAGTACCGTTCCATTTTTTATAGCCTTATTTGATCTAGTATAGTGCTCTCTTTGCACTGTGTTAAGAACATTCTGTCCTTCTTACCTTTATTTAAAAAGTTCATAGAACTGTACTTATTCAATTATACTTACATGTAAATTTATTTAACACGCATGTAATAAACCCTTTGGTGATAGATTTGTTGAATTTTGATTGGCTTTACTTTGCACCAACCTCTTAATTTATGCTAATTGTTATTTCTGTGACTCTAATTTACGAATTGAGCTTTGCCTTATTGCCATTTATTTTGAAGTAATTCCATTTAATATCGGCAATGCTTTACCAATGTAGTTATGAATTAAAATTTCTGATGCAACTTCTTGCAGTTGCCTGATTTGCCCCAGCTCTGTGCTTTATTGACTTGCTTTATTTATCTATGCTGCAAGCAGAGTTGAGTAACGGGCTAAATACCATCTCAATATAAATACATAGATAGAAATGAAAATAATTAACAGTTCACATAGATATACATTTAATATAAATTCATAAATTTTATACCGAACATTTAACATAAAGATAAAGATACAAAAAACTGTTTCCATAGATTTACTAACCTAGTTATTTTAATCCGATAATTAACAATTCAAATAATTATACATGTAATATAAATTCATACAATTACTCCGAACTTTAACTAGCATCTATATAATAAAGGTACAATGTTTTAAACGTTTACATAAATCATACCTGCTTATTTTAATCAGATATTTAATATAATGATATAATACCTATAATACATATCAACTAAAATATGTAATAAATATAGGTACAAAAATAATTTTTAATTGTTTACATAGATAACTTAACCTAGCCATTTTAATCATTATTAGCGAATACATGTTTTCGTACATTTTTTTCTACAAACGCGTTTGCTATGTTGTCTATGTCTAAATTACAAGTAAAATTTTTATGCACATTTAATATGCTAATATCATTTAGGAGTTTTTGTGTCATGCAATTCCTCAAATAATTTTTCAGTCTCCGTAGTGCAGAAAACGAACATTCCGCCGTACAACTGGTAACAGCAACTGTTAACAAAATACTTAGATATAAATTTTGTGTATTCCGTTAACAATGTTTTTAAATATGAATTTTCTTTTAAAATATTAACGACATCACTATAAGTGATCTAAGCTTTTTGTTTTCTTGAAAGCACGAATCTAAAAACATATCCCTGTGTAGTTTCAAACGATCTATATCAAAATCCTCTTTATAAAACTCCGACACTTGTTTGTCACCAATTTTTTTTATAGCAAATTTTTCCATGCTCCGTAGGTGATCCAATGTTGAAGTGTGGAACCAATCTTTGACCGAATTAATTCCAGTGTCCAATACCTCATAATCTATTTTTCGGTACAAATCGCAAGGAGTTCTAAAAACTGCTTCTGCAGTCTCTGCAGCTCCATCATCTAAGCGACGCGGAATTTTTCTCTTTCTGGGTGTTGCTCGTGGGTTAATATTAGCAGTTTTAAATTCTTACATACATTCCGTCCAGAACAAACGAAATTCTGTTTCATTTCTTAAATTTTCAATAATTTTTAGAATAGTGGAGACTTTCCATAGCTTAACTATAACTTATCGAGGAGGACTGCAATTCTGCATTTAATATCTCGACCTTTTCAACAAATTTTATCATCATTTTCACGAAATAAAGCGTTTTGAACTCAAGGAATTTATTCATAAAGCCAAACGCCTTAGCACCAATACCGCTTCTATCCCTACTGTGAACTTCTTTAAAAAAAGTAATAATTGCTGTAACATTATTTTTAAGGTTTTTAAAGAAGTTATTCTTAGGCACGACTTAGTGGGACAAAAAGGGCGGAGGTTGGTCGCGTCTTGAAATTCTTCATTTTGAATAGATTTAAAATTGTCCAAGCGTTTAGGAGAGTTGCGAATGAAATTTATAGTATTTCATTAAATTTAAAAAATCTATCTTCTGGATTCGTATTCATCCCATCAAGGGCGTAGCCAGGATTTTATTTTGGGGGGTGCCGAACCAGGGGGAAAGGTTTATAAGGATGTAACAGATAGTAACTAAATTCAAATTCATTAGGATAAAAAAAACGAACAAGAGGCAAAATAACAAAAAAAGTGAGTTTTATTATTGCTTGGAACAGAAAACTTATTATAATATAATTAATTGTATAGTTAAAGTTAAGATTGCTTTGATGGCATCAAAAACTCTACAAGAGAACCAGCTTCCTGGGTACGCTCGCCATTACATCCAGTACTTGTTCTGGTGAAACCCTGACATTGCTGTAGTGAATGGACAAGAGTGCAAGATCAGTTAGTCTTTCATTATTCATCCTGTTTCTTAAATAGTTTTTTATTCTTTTCATTGTCGAAAATGATCGTTCGTCTGTGCATGTTGACACTGAAAACATAACGAATGATTAATTAAGACTTCAGGCTAGGCTTCATAAAATAATTAATGTTTTTAACTAATAAGAGTTTGATTCTTAGACAAGTTTATAAATAAAAACGTGCATTAAAGGGAAGTCAAGGTAAAAAAGCATAACAACTGAAAGTGAATCAAAAAAAGTTTAGTAGTTAAGGCTTTTTAAAAATTCCGAAATTTTCCAAAAAACTTATTAACTGAACGGTTTAGTTAATAATCTTTTTGGAAAATTTAGGAATTTTTAAAAAAACCTGAACCTAATTATTAACTGAACTTTCTGGAAGTGTTGCCAAGATTTTAAGCAAATGGTGAATATGTGGGAAAAATGCCTTGTCGCAGTTATCCAGACAATCGGAAATAGTTATTTCTTCTTTACCAGCTCTTCTTTTTCCCACATGTTGCACCATATTAGGTACTCTGCTTTAACTTCTCATGCAGCAGCAGCAACCCCTTCTTCGAAATAAAAGGATATTTTTTCTACTTCATCAACGTCATTTCTGGATGCATGGTTTGGAAGTATGACTTTTAGTGCACTTAACACATCATCCTGGCCATTGCTGAATCTGCTGTTGAGGTGGACTAATAAGTCATCCAATGATGGGACAAAAATAGTTCTTCTGAAATATTCCTCAACACTACCATGAGGATAGTTTTCTTTATTAGTTTGCCTTTCCGATAGTCTAGGCACTTTCAATTCAGCGTCAAAATAGAGTTTATGAGTCTTAGAAGTTTACTCAAACAACTTGTGAAAGTCAACATCAATACCTGCAATGTCTCAATGACAGAAGTAGCATATCTGTATACTGAGCTTAACTCAACATCTGGATTCTGTACATACTTTGAAAGAGGCAAACTATAAGTAAACAATTTTTCGCAAGTCAAGAGGGACACCAAAAGGTCACTTTTCTCGATAGCAGCAACCAGTCCACTTGCACGTGATGATATGGAACGGTTACACTGTGATAGCTCTAACAAACTGGGGACAATGGCCTCATAAACAAACACATTAACTGCGTCATGTCTTTCAATGAATCTAGTTTCACAAACACCGAGCAACCTGGTTTTTTTGCTTTCTGGAACATACTTTTTGATATTTGATTTGAGTAAGTCCCCTGCATACGCGTTATTTCTGAATAAGGTACAAATTTATGTCATGTTGCCAAGACAGTTTCGTACGTTCTGTTCACTTAAAGCTGATGACAATACAAGATTCAACCTGTTAGACACGCATGAACGTAGATTGCTTTTGGGTACAGTTGTTTAATTTTGGCTTGTACGCCGTTGAACTGTCCACTCATAGTACTAACGCTGTCATACCCTTGACCAACCAATTTTCCCATTTCAAGACCTAGTTTTGTACATTGGTCTAAGATAACGATTGTAACGCCTTCGGTAGTCATATCAGTTACAGGTGCCAAAGTAGGAAAATCTTCATGAACTGTGTTTTGTTCATCAACAAAACGTACAGACAAAGAGAGCTGCTCTTTGCCCGAGACATCTAAAGTTTCGTCTGCTATAATATTGTAAAGGCACCAGATGTGTTTGCATTCTGCACAATTTTGTTTTGAATAATTGTTGAGCAAATGTCTAAAATCTCATTTTGTATGGGAGCACTCACGTAGGTTGCGTTTCTTGGAGAGTTAAGTAGATGATTTTTCAATTTTTCACTGCTTGAAGTTGCTCTCCAAAGTAGGTTGAAACGCGTTAACATAAAGAAATGCATATAAATTATCATGGATACTTTTGATGAATGACATAACATACTCAGTGGCATAGCATAACCTTTGATCTTCATCAAATTCTTTAAAAGATGTTAAAATATGGTGACGGGTAATTTCGGTAGAAAATAATTTTGATCGGCAAGCATCGCAATCAGGTACACAAATATTTTTTAAAATATATCCCGCAACATATCCCAAACCCTGACTATCCTCACAGTTTATTTCTGTAGAATTAACAATTTCAAAATTATTTATGTCTGATTGCGATACTTGTTAATAACAACAGTTTTTAAGGCTGCTGTGAATTGATGACATGTAGGATTATCGTTTGCTATGCCATGCTGACGAATTGTACAAAATAGATATTCGATTGGATCTTGGTTAAATGCTCGTAAATTCAGAAAATCAAATCCTTCCACATTCTGAATGTTTTTCCAGAGAAAAATAATGGACCTGATTGTTGTCTGCCAACCTCGAACAAACGAATACTGGTTGGTGACATTCGCTCCCGTCTTCAGGTCGATTAATTTCCACTGATCCAGTTCTGTCAGTAATTTCGACCAAAATTCCAAATGAACAGAATTTTGCTTCAATGCACATTTATAGATTTTGTCATCTGAGGATTTAACTTGACAACTGTTTAAAGAATCAAATAAGTTATCAATTATTTTTACCAATTCTGCTGTGTAAATGTATTCTGAAGGTAGCATGTTGGCAAACGTAGTAAACGTTTCTATAGCAGCAGCCACAGAACTGCTAAGTTGAGCAGCAACAACCTTCACCTTCATTTTCACATAGGAATCTTTGAAGTTAAAATATTGTTGTTTTAATTTTGGTAAAGATTTAAAAGTTTTTTGCTGATCGATATCAAAAAACAGACTGGATGTATTCAAATTTCGCATATTTGTGAAGTTCAAATTGAATTTTGCATCTCAATAATGCATTACGCGTATTTTTTAAAAGGTGTGGTACATCAAAAATTGTAACAATCGGTTGATCATTAACAAAGAAATAATACGGGCTTTGTCTAGGATTTTTTTCTGAACATAATTTTGACAACGCTGATTGATTAATTGAACTTTGATCACAAACTTACATGTAAACCTATCTCTTGAAGCTGATATATTATTTCTTTGATAAGTTGCATCAGATTGTTTGTTCCTATAGTATTTGCTGTGAGATAATAAGCAATTACTTGTTTCCACTGCTTTCTTATACCTCGAACCATAAAGACAAGGGCATGATTAGCTGATTTATTTGATCTTCCCAATGAACCCAAATCTTCAAAACCACTGATTATCTGCTTGTGTTGTTCATAGTGAAATCCTGCACTTATAGACACTTCATCAAAAATTAAAGTGCAATAGCGATTTGCATCCACCATTTTTTCAACCTGAGTTTTTAAATAATCTAAAAGACTTCTGTTAAGTCCCGTTTCAAATGGAATTTTAGACAACAAGCATTTCAAAGTTCTAGTAGAGGGTAAATGGAAATACTTTTGTAAATATTTATACAAGCGCGGACTTCTTTTGTATAATGACATCCCGAATACTTTATCTTGCTCCGTCCATCTACGAGCACTAGGCATGCTATTAATGTTTCGTAACTGAGAATTAATAAACTCTTTGGTTACGAAATTCAAATTCTCTTCAATAAATTGAAATTTACCAGCGTTGTATAAATTTTCAAGTGTTTTTACATTATCCCTTTCAGTTCTCAATACATTTTGCAATTTTGAAAGTTTTGAACAAATATTTCTATGTAATTTGTACATCACAGATTTTTTTGGGGTTAAACTTTTCTTTGAAAGGCCAATTTTGTGTAAAATTGAAAAACTTTTTTGTTTGCCTTTAAGGATTTCATTACCAGCATGGTTGCAATAATTGTGATCTTGAAGACGATTATCAGACATGCAATAAGCGTGTTCTTGCAAATTTTGAAAATTACTAGCATTGCTTTTTATTTCATTATTTTGTGAAGGAAACAAATTAACCGATACATCGAAACACGTACATACACTAGAAGAAGTCGAAGGCTGATCAAAACATGAACATAACTAGATATTAGTTTCTACCACATTTGAAGGAGTAACGATTACTTCTTCTAATGCTTCAGAAGCTAAAGAACGCGGCACAGCATTAACACTTAAACGTGCCTTTGTTTCGTTCATAAAATCACTTCCTTCAAAATGATCTTCACAAATTCTGAAGTGAGTCGCATTTTCTTGAACATCTATCTTGCACATATTTTTCCATAGTTGATGGTAATGGGGGTTTTTCGGAAAGTTATAAAAATGCTTATTGATAGACTGACCTGTACAGTACGAATTCTTGCAGCCAGGAAATTTGCAGGAGTACTTTGTTACGATGGTTTGAACGTGGCAATTCGCTGGCTATAATTCTCAATTACATCAAGCAAAATCAGATACCTGGCGGGCACGACTAGCTCAAGTCGAAGAATGGCGTGCAGTAACTTAATTGAATGAAAACCGGAACGGGCGCCAGCGAATCCAGGAGAAAAACTAACAGCCAGGCATCTCAAATACTTAAACAGCCGATTCGCACACTGAGTTCTTATAATAGGGTATAAGAATTATAGCTGCAAAGGATGCAGCAACATTAAATAAAACTACACGCAGTTCTCAAATATCACAGTTTACTTATATAAATTAACTCAGTGCAGTTGACAACTGACCCAATAGGGCCGACAGCAAGCAAAGATAATTGTCATAGAAAGTACTGAATACAATTTGAGGTACGCCCTCTCAATAAATCTTAGACTACACGTTAAAATGCCTGAGCGTACACTAATTTACTTATATTTAGCTCAGTGCAGTTGACAAGCGACCCATTGGGGCCTACAGATAAATCTTAGACTACACGCTAAAATACCTGAACGTACACACTTTGATTTGGGCCCTGCATTCGGCTAGTGTACAGGTTTTCGCCTAGCTGGTACCTGAGGTCGAAATGGAGACCCGGGGCCTGGGGCAGTTAACTTATCGGCCCAACATGGCCAACAAGGGGCTTGACCGAAGCGCCTAGCACTTGGTGTGCTTTCGTAAGGAACCACGAAGGCTCTGCTGTCTGCACCAGCGGGATCCAAAATGATGAGGACGCCCAGATTAACAAAGGGGGCCTTCCACGAGGTCGTCGAAAGGGAATCTCCCAGTAGCCCAAATTTCCTAGCTGCAATTTCGTGGGCTCGGCACGTCACGCTAATAATAAGATCAGAACCTAAGCGAAAGTCCAAAATTCCAAAAGAGACTTACCCCAAACGGGCGAGCACATGTTCACTACAATTTCAAAGATCCGCAACTGAGCGAGGCAAGAGATAGATGCCTAAAATTTGTCATTCCTAGGGGGACGAATCCGCAATCCAGCGTCCGGCATCAAAGTCCCTCAAAATTACCCACTAAGAAGACATTGGAAATTGTAGCGTTTTCTGCAGCGAAGCAGGACCAACAAAAGCTCCTCGAAAAACGGAAACGCCAAAGCCTACCAATCTTATCAACGAACGCCACGACAGTCCGCGTCACCATCTCAAGAGCGCGCGATATTTAAATACTCCCACAGAGCTACAATTCGGAGAGCGCTTCCCATGAAGTTACCAAAAAAATGTAGAATGATGCGACAAATCTACAGAAAGCGCAATTTTAACGTAACAACTCCCCCCTTACCAAAGCAGAAAAATTTCATAGAAATTTTTCGATAAGACTGTCGCGAAACCGTCAGCTCGAAGCAACCACACATAAAAAAAAACGAAGGGCCCAAAACACCTCCACACCAGAGGCCTCAAAATCACCAACACGTAAAAACCCTAATAACCCGCACCACAATACACCAATACTTGGCGAGACGGAAGCGATCCCGAGCGGAACCCGCGGCTGGACCCTCTCCACGACAGGGATCGAGACTGCTCGTCGCTGCTGGGTGGTAAAGCTGCGCCGGTGAACAGCCCCGTGACAACCCGTCGCCAAGAAATCCCAACCACAAGAACCGTCCAACATCTCCCCACATCCCCACAAGCACCCCCCCCTGACAACTTCCTGACAACAACAAAAAAAAACCCGAGGCGGAAGCAAAACCCCACAGTTAAGGCACTGCTAGACCGAAAACCAATAACCCTTCCCACGATTAAATCCAGCAACCCATACCCACAAAAATCCAAAAATTTCCCCAAAACGTCGGTTAGGATTCTTCTTTTGACGAAAAGGGGAGAAGGCAACCCCGGGAAAAGAGGGCGGCAGACACCAGAAAAGCGAAAGGCAGAGCCAACATTCACGCGACTCAACACACATACTGATTGAGAGACCCTGCAGCGCCCCGAACGGCCTGGAGGAAAACTCTACAATCTTTAGCCCATTCGCAACGAAGATCCACTCACCACAAAAGATCCCATGCACACCAGATCAGAGGGAAATAAAATGAAGCGTAACAAGATCCATCCAAATCACACAAAGAAACCAACTCAACCTCTGAAGAATGCTACCACTTACAGGATATAGGAATAAAAGCAATGACATGATCGAAAAATACGAAGGCGAAGAATGAAGGACCAACCGACTAAAATTAGTTATAACACGGAACTATACACCACCATCCCATCAGAACTCCAGCTCCACAAATCGTTCACACTGGAGGCCAACACACAAACAGCGCTAAATAAATTCTCGACGGGCGGTCTCAAGCAACCATCCAACGACTGAAGCTAAGGAGCGTGAACAGCAGTACCCTAGAACTTTCATCGACAACACGGCTCTGAAGAGCTTTACCATGGAAACACTCTACTGCAGCCCCCCGAATATACCGACCTAAGCGCCAGCTACAAATATTCCAGTGTTGGAAGCGGAAGAACCAGGTGACCAAAACTTCCCAGGATGAGCTACCACTAATGCTCAATAGAACCATCCGAGACCCCACAGGAGGGAAAGCCAGACAAAATCGCTCCCTTACAGTGACCTGGCCTACAATGCACAACCAACCACCCTAAAGGCTACACTACTAAACGCCAAACAAAACGCAAGTGTTCTCAACGAACGCAAACACCAACAAACACAACACATCCCCAAGTGGAGCTCTCACTAGAAATTTATCAACAACCGAACCAGTGCACGCAGACAGCAGTCCCCACCAGACTCAACTCAACACCAAGGCGTAGTGCCTCACCCAATAATATGCTCTACAGCAAATCCAAAATCCACACGTGCCAATAGTACCAAAACCAAATACAAAATTGAACTACTGCCAACAAACTACTTCAGCGTTGATAAGGGAGAAACGAGATGAAATAAGTCCCTAAAGTGACCTGCCCTACAAATGCCCAACCAACCACCCTAAATATAACGAGAGAGGACCATTACGTCACAGCAGAGTCATCATAGGGTTTCAAGTCCTTCGCATGCCAAGTACCTTTCAGAACAAGTCCGTCCGGATCTTTCAGTTCATAGACCCAACGGGAGAACTTCCTATTGACGTAAAAAGGGCCAACAAACTTAGAGGCGAGTTTAGCCGTGAATTGACGAGCGGCATCAGACAGAACGTAATTCCTACGCAACACAGGCTGTCCAGGAACATATTCCAGGGGACGCCGACGAAGGTCATAACGGGCCTTAGAACTCTGATACGCCTTTCCCAATCGGCGCTTAACCTCAGCGTAAAGTTTGCCCAAAAAGGCAGCACGCGTATCTAGATCTCGACTGCGATCAAACTGAAATTCAGGATCTCCACCATCTGGGGTAGGCTCATGCTTCAATGCAATCTCTCGACCAAAATTTATGAAATAGGGGGTTTTCCCCGTGACCTCATGAACCGAAGTACGCATCGCACAAGCTACATGGGGCAGATATTTGTCCCAGTCCTGATGATGGTCCGACACGTATGCCGTCAACATGGTTTTCAACACCCTATTTATACGCTCCGTAGGATTGGCTTGAGGATGATAATTGGCCGTAAAGGAGATCTTGCAACCGTACTTGTTGGCTAAGGATTGAAACTCGCGACTACGAAATTGGACGCCATTATCACAAATGATGCGCTTCGGGGCACCGAACATTAAGAAAACATCTTCCTCGAAGTGACGCGAGACCGCGTTAGCCGATGCGGCACGCAAAGGGAAAGCCAGTGCAAATTTACTGAAACAATCTGCCACAACCAGAATGTAAGCGTACCCACGCGACGAGCGGGGCAGGGGTCCAACAATGTCACCACAGATAACCTCCCAGGGTTTCGAAATCAGGGAATGACCACCCATAAAACCAGCGGGAGCTCGTTGTTCAGGTTTGGTTCGTTGACACGTTTCACAACGACGGACATAGGCGGCAATATCATACCGTAATTTAGGCCAATAATATTTCTGAGCGATACGATGGAAAGTTTTATTAACGCCCGCATGACCGGCTGTAGGGCTATCATGATTCTGCCTAATGATTTCACGACGCTGAAATTTCGGGACCACAACCTTCCAATGATCCTCCTCATCATCCGCTAAGTCAGGATAATCGGATCGAACGTACTTATAGAGCTGGCCATCAGTAACTCGCCACTGGGGAAATTTACGAGGATTGGCGGTGACTTGCCGACACATGCGCCCATACCAAGTATCATGGGCAGGTTCAAAAGGCACCTCAACAACATCAACAACAGGAACGGCTCGGGACAACGTGTCAGGCACGACATGTTCCTTGCCCTTGCGATGCACAATATCGAAATCGTACTGTTGAAGGCGAACAGCCCAACGAGCAATGCGACCTACGGGGTCCTTAATGTCGTTAAGCCACTTAAGGCTATAGTGATCCGTGACTACCGTGAATTTGGTTCCTTCGATATAAGGTCTAAGTTTCTCGATTGCGAAAAGAACCGCAAGACACTCTCGTTCCGTAGTACTAAAGTTCCTCTCAGTTTTCGACAACGATCGGCTGATGTAACAGATGACCTTCTCCCCGTCAGCCTGTTGTTGGGTAAGAACCGCGCCAACACCATAACCAGAAGCGTCGGTCTGAATTACAAAAGGTACCGAGAAATCTGGGCACGCTAAAATTGGGGCCGAAATCAGATGTTCCTTGATAGAACGAAAGGCTCGCTCACATTGGTCATCCCATAAAAATTTAGCGTTCTTCCGAAGAAGCGAAGTCAAAGGACCAATCAGTGAGGAGAAATTTGGCACAAACCGTCGATACCATGATGCCATGCCAACCAGACGACGCACCTCAGACACCGAGACGGGAGTAGGTATGCGAGTAATAGCATCCACTTTCTCCGGATCAACCAACAACCCTTGGGCATTAACCACATATCCGAGATACTTGAGCTCCGGCTTACAAAAATGACATTTGTCTTTACTAAGCGTGAGGCCGGCGGCCATAAGGCGAGAGACTACCTCGCGTAAGACAGAGAGGTGCTTATCGAACGTGGAAGTGCAAATCACAATATCATCGAGATAAGTAAACGCATAGGGCTCCAAATCGGCGCCGACTACACGGTCGATCAGACGCTGCCAAGTCGCAGGGGCCGTATGCAAACCGAAGGGCATGCGACAAAACTGGTATAAACCCCGATTTGGGACGGTAAATGCAGTCAAAGGACGTGAAGAAACCGCAACAGGAATCTGCCAGTATGCAGACTTAATGTCGAGAGTAGTGAGATAGTGGGCATCACGAAGCTTGTCCAATGTACTCGATACGTAAGGCAAAGGGTATGCGTCAGGTTGGCTGACCTTATTAAGACGACGAAAGTCAACGCAGAAACGGTAGCTAGCATCCTTCTTCTTGATCATGACAATAGGTGACGACCACGCAGAAGTCGAAGGCTCCACTATTCCGTCCTCCAACATCTTTTGCAATTCAACATCCACCTGTTTCTGGAGAGCAGGGGAAATGGGATAATAACGTTGCTTAATGGGTGGTGACGTAGTCTTAATTTCGTGCTCAACTAAATGAGTGCAGCCTAGCTTATCTCCCATTCGTTCAAAAGTCTCCCTAACGAAGTTATCGAGTTGTTCGCGCTGAATCGAGGTTAAATGTTCGACAGCCTGAATGGCCTCTATCACAGGGATTGAGTCATTTTTTGAAAATGTCCACTCATTGCTCCTAAGATCAGGTACGATACCCATGCGACGCCAGAAATCAGTTCCCAAAATTAAAGTATGGGGTACAGAAGGCACAACTATCAGATCGATAAGGCAAACCCTATCGCGTAAGCTGATCGGAACAGTGACGCTTCCCAAACTTCGACACTCCATGCCGTTGGCAATGACACAAGTAGGAGCTTGATTCGTTTCAAGACGACAATGCCCTTTCAGTAAATTCCAACCCTTTATGCCAAGAATAGTGCGAGAAGCACCAGAGTCCAATAACCCGAGAATCTTTCTTCCAAAAATCGAAATCTGTAGATAAGGCCTTTCATCAGGGCCTGCATGACTCAAAATAAAATTCAAAACGGCTCTGGAGCCTATATCAAAACCTTCACAAGAGTTGACCGAAGATATTTCATCGCAGCGCGCCAGCCGGTCTCCTAACGACGCTGATTCCCGTTTCCCATACATGAACGGCATGTCCTAACCGTAACATCAGGTCTCCCACACCGATAACAATGACGCCTTCTAGGCGCGGGGCAATCGACGGCACGATGATTAGGCTGATCGCAATTCCAACATCTCAATTCTGGAGTTCCAACAAAGTTTACAACGCGAGCCGAATTATCTCTGGAAGGAGCACCCCCTTCATCAGAAGAAACAGCTACCGTATGGATTCGAGGACTGACTCGAGGTTTCCGATATGCCAAGTCGGGTTCCAACATGCGACTAACGTTAGTTGGGGGCCCGCAAAACCGTTGTGCACGAAGATGTGCATCTTCCACTGCCTTACAAACCCGCAGCAAATTTGGAATGGATGAAATCGGTTCTAATGCCAGTTGTGTTTGGAAGTGGGGCAATAAATTCCGGCGAATAAGGCTAAGCCTAGTACAAGTTGAAGGTACTGAGGGCAATCGACGAAATAAATTTTCCATAACAGCCACAAACACGGTAACTGGTTCATCAGCACCTTGAGTGCGATTCCTTATCTCATCCCACAACCCAGCCTCATAATCGCAAGGAAGAAAAGCTATACGTAAGGCCTTGACTAGCGCATCCCAATTCTGCACAGTGTCTTTTACCGAACGGTACCAGATTAGCGCATGACCAGTGAAGAACTCGACAGCTGAAACAAAAAGTTGTTCCTTAGAAACACCACGAGAGACCCGTAACTCTTCGACCCGCTCCAGAAAGCTAGAGAGTCCCGATTGACCATCAAAGCAAAGGTTCCATTTATTTATAGGCAAGCAATTGTTGTACCGAGGTGAGGACTCGAAAACGTGTGTGCTATTCATACCGATAGGTGAATGAAATACTCGTGGATTACTAGCGTTCGGAATACTAAAACGGACCTGAGAAGGAATCTCAGAGAGAATTCGGGCCTGACCCTGAAGGTGGTCGGGTACACCATTCGAACCTAGCTCATCAGTCGGAGATTGACTGTCATCCAAATCTAGCAAGTTAACTACACCCGAGGCACCAGAGGTCTGTGCTTCACTAAGAGGAGTTAATTTAGTTTCCAAATCGTCCATTGCTCCTAAGCACCGATTATACAATTCACTCTTGCGGGCCTGTAATGAACCCGGAGGACTCAATCGTTCCAGACGATGGGATACATGCAACAGTCGAGTTTGGACGCGTTTAAAATCATTACTACCCTTAACAAGGTTTTCGAAGGCCGCGATCTCGTCCACTAAGTTCCCTAACTTGTGGAGGCAAATATCGAGTTCCCCCATTGCATCTAATTCAACCTCAGGAAACGAAGCATTACCGGATTTTTCAAGTCTAACTCGGGCTCGAAGCAACTTTCGCTTATCCCCAACGTTGCCATCACAAGTAACACCCCGAATCCTAAGTTCATAATCTAATTCGTCTACGAGAAGTCTATCGATATCCATGGCAACAAGTAATTTTACTCAAAGACGCAGAAAATGAAAGAAAGTGAATTAACTCTTCCGTACAAACACCGCAGTAAGACAGAAGCAGAGCTTTCCGCTAATTAAATTAAGCAACCAGTATTGATTTCACTTGTAAATTTGGAAAAGCCTAGGTGGGCCTACGCTAAACTATACCAGGCAAAATCAGTAACAAATCTTTCCAATTTACTATTATCGGAGAGTTCACAATTTTATAACCTAGCTCGGTTTCCCCGAACACAAGCCTGTACATATGCCCCTCAAAAATATAAATAATATATCTTAAATGTAAACATGCACCAATCTTAATAATTACTAATCATGCACCATAAACACATATAATATATGTAACCCATGCAAAAATACACATTAATTTACTATAAATATGACCTAATACACATTAGAATTCGACTGGCAAGAGAAAAAAACAGAGGGTCTTATTTAATGTCGCTATCAGAACTCAAAATTTTGACAAAGTGCAAAGCACATTTACGGAAACCAGGCCACACACGTTGGTCGCCAGATTTTTGTTACGATGGTTTGAACGTGGCAATTCGCTGGCTATAATTCTCAATTACATCAAGCAAAATCAGATACCTGGCGGGCACGACTAGCTCAAGTCGAAGAATGGCGTGCAGTAACTTAATTGAATGAAAACCGGAACGGGCGCCAGCGAATCCAGGAGAAAAACTAACAGCCAGGCATCTCAAATACTTAAACAGCCGATTCGCACACTGAGTTCTTATAATAGGGTATAAGAATTATAGCTGCAAAGGATGCAGCAACATTAAATAAAACTACACGCAGTTCTCAAATATCACAGTTTACTTATATAAATTAACTCAGTGCAGTTGACAACTGACCCAATAGGGCCGACAGCAAGCAAAGATAATTGTCATAGAAAGTACTGAATACAATTTGAGGTACGCCCTCTCAATAAATCTTAGACTACACGTTAAAATGCCTGAGCGTACACTAATTTACTTATATTTAGCTCAGTGCAGTTGACAAGCGACCCATTGGGGCCTACAGATAAATCTTAGACTACACGCTAAAATACCTGAACGTACACACTTTGATTTGGGCCCTGCATTCGGCTAGTGTACAGGTTTTCGCCTAGCTGGTACCTGAGGTCGAAATGGAGACCCGGGGCCTGGGGCAGTTAACTTATCGGCCCAACATGGCCAACAAGGGGCTTGACCGAAGCGCCTAGCACTTGGTGTGCTTTCGTAAGGAACCACGAAGGCTCTGCTGTCTGCACCAGCGGGATCCAAAATGATGAGGACGCCCAGATTAACAAAGGGGGCCTTCCACGAGGTCGTCGAAAGGGAATCTCCCAGTAGCCCAAATTTCCTAGCTGCAATTTCGTGGGCTCGGCACGTCACGCTAATAATAAGATCAGAACCTAAGCGAAAGTCCAAAATTCCAAAAGAGACTTACCCCAAACGGGCGAGCACATGTTCACTACAATTTCAAAGATCCGCAACTGAGCGAGGCAAGAGATAGATGCCTAAAATTTGTCATTCCTAGGGGGACGAATCCGCAATCCAGCGTCCGGCATCAAAGTCCCTCAAAATTACCCACTAAGAAGACATTGGAAATTGTAGCGTTTTCTGCAGCGAAGCAGGACCAACAAAAGCTCCTCGAAAAACGGAAACGCCAAAGCCTACCAATCTTATCAACGAACGCCACGACAGTCCGCGTCACCATCTCAAGAGCGCGCGATATTTAAATACTCCCACAGAGCTACAATTCGGAGAGCGCTTCCCATGAAGTTACCAAAAAAATGTAGAATGATGCGACAAATCTACAGAAAGCGCAATTTTAACGTAACAACTTCTGTCTCATGCCTACCATCAGCACCATGCCAATGAATAGGAGAAGAATAAACCAGCCAAGGACTGCCATTACTGAAAAAATTAAATATTTTAGTAATGACGCAATATGACGAAATTAATTAGGATGTTTATTTGGCTGCAAACAAACAAGAATCTAAATTCAGGAGCTGAATCAAAGCGATAGAATTTAAAATTGACAAATATTTTAACGAAATACGTAATACTTAGCTGTAAACTACGCAGAACACGACACTTAACCTCAAACCTTAACAAACCAGACATGACAGGTGCGGGTCGCGGGGTGGGGAACAGCTAGGTTATATCATGGTGTAAAAAATACAAGGTGTAACGTTCCGCAGAATGTGGGCGGACCTCAAATTCAACCAATAGGACATGGTCCGACAAATGGTACGATTGGTAGTACTGAAGTGTATTGTTGAAGACGCTGTCGATGTCAAATTCGAGGTTAGGTTTTGCGTCAGTTGGTGTCAGATTGACGCAAAATGTAACCTCCTAACCCCGAATTTGACATCGACTGACAGTGCCAGCAACATATACGATCGCAACCATGGTTACACCATGATCGCGGCCGTGATGGATTTCCTGAGCAGGACCATCGGGGATTGGTTGACATCTCCCCTCTACTTTCTAAAGGATTGCCCATCCCGGGAGCGTTTCACCTTGTATTCTTTACACCATGGGTTATATGACGTCAAAATCGATATTCTTGTCTGCGACTGCGTATTACGGGTTGTAAATTTCCTCACCCCCGAGCCGCTCCGGTGCTCTCGGAACTTTTCTTGTTGCGATTTCTTAGGTCTCAGTTTCACCCCCATGCTGATGTGTGAGTCGAGTCGTTGAGCATGTTGGGTAGCGACCCTGCGCGTACGTACAGTTAACCCAGAAGAGCTCCGACTGTCCGTTTGAGTGTCGCGTTGCGTACAGTCCGCGCCAATTAACGTCACTCACTTGTTCGATAAACTAACCAGCAAGGCAGCAACACTGGGGTTTATTAAGCAGGTCAAAGAAGCCTCTGTTAGTCATTGTTAAAAACGTAATTTGGTGAGAATTTCGGGGGGTGCTGGAGCACCTTCAGCACAACCCCTGGCTACGCCCTTGCATGCCATCTTGCACAACCAGATTTGAGCGAAACAATGCATATACAGCGCGCGGGGCTCTTTTTCTCTAATACGTGTCGGTAAACCAGTTAACGAACCACGAACGTTTGAGCCGCCGTCATATCCTTGTTCACGACTATGCCTAATTTCTAAAGTAAATTTAAGTAATACGAGGCTGGTTTGATAAATCCGCGCATTTTTTTTTTAATTGGCATCATTGTACTTGAATTACCAGGGCTCTGTTAAGTAGCATGCCCTGCAACAACGCATGTCAAATTTCATGCAGTTTTTGTCTTTGATATCTGGCCTTCTATCACAATGGACAAAGACGAATTTCGTGTGTTGATAAAACATTACTTTCTAAGAGGCAAAACACTAGCGGAAACTAAATCCAAGCTAGACAAATATTACGGTGAATTGGCACCTTCACCTAGAATGGTTTATAAGTGGTTTTCCGATTTTCGTTGTGGCCGAAGAAGCACAAAAGATGCCGAGCGTTCTGGTCGCCTTGTTGAAGTGACTACGCAAGAAATTGTTGATAAGATTCATGATATGGTCATGGAAGCTAGAAGATTTAAGGTGCGTGAAATTTCTCAAGCGGTACACATTTCGACAGAACGGGTAGGGGAGTGTGGGGCAAAGTGTAAGGGTTAAGCTTCAGCAATTTTGTTATTCAATAAAACAAAGTTAGGATTACCTGTTCGAGCATTATGCAGTACAACACTTTCACATGCAAAATCAGTCGACTTGTAATGTTTCATAAAACTATGACGATTATTCCAGCTTGCCCCATATGTTTTTTTCTGTGACTTACCTAGTCTTATTTCCAACAAAAAGTTTTCGTTTGACTTGTTTAACCTTAGAAGAGCTAATTGAGTTTTTGTCTTTTAAAGCTTTCAACTCTGCCAAATACCGTGATTTTGTTAAAATAGCTGTCTTTCCTGTCCTCCGCTTCACTCGGTTTTGATTCTTGGTTTCAGCTTTTGGTAGAGGTAACATTGGCCAAAATCCCTTCAAAACAAATGAAATGTCGATTACTAAAAACAATCCCCAGGTGGGTCGAGCACGAAACTCGGAATCCCACACTGACAAGAAACTGTCAGTATGCTCCATGGAATATGGGGGGAGCAAGAAATCGAATTATGGAAAATCTCACGGACATAAAATAAGAACATTTAAAATATTAGAATACAACGTGCGAACTCTGGCCTCAAGCGATAAGCTCCTAGAAATAGAAGAAGAAACAAAATGTATAAATTGGGATATAATAGGACTCTGCGAAGTTAGAAGACGTGGTGAACAATTACTTACCCTAAATTCAGGTCATACATTATATTATAACGGAAATCCAGAAAATTCAATTGGTGGAATAGGATTTCTCATACATAAAAAGCACACACAAAGTATACTGACCATTAAAGCAATATCAGAGCGGGTTGCATATGTGATCATAACTTTAAATAATCGATACAAAATGAAAATTATTCAAGTTTATGCACCTACAACAACACATAAAGATGAAGAAGTTGAAGACTTTTACGACGACATTAAAGAAGCATTTAAGGAAAATAGCTGTCATTATACCTTTCTTATGGGCGACTTCAATGCCAAAGTTGGAACTCAGATGGAGGAATCGGAAACAGCAATAGGGAAATATGGCTTAGAAGGCAGAAATGAGAGAGGCCAAACGTTACTAAATTTCTTGCACCAACATCAATTACATTTAATGAATAGCTTCTTTAAAAAGAAACTACACAGACGATGGACTTGGGTGAGTCCTGATAGTGAAACCAAAAACGAAATAGACTTCTTCATAGCAAGCCAGAAAGGAAACGTAACAGATGTTACAGTATTAAACAGATTTGGCATTGGAAGTGACCACCGAGCAATAAGAGCCACAGTTAAAATAAACTTGAAAAAAGAAAGATTGAAAATGGTTCGAAAAAGTAAAATAGTAAAATGGAATACACCGGAAAATATAGTGGAATATGTCAACTCCATCAACCAAGCTTTAAACCGTCCCCATATAAATAACGTTGAAACGCTCAACAATAAAGTTTTAGAAGCGTTAAAAATATCACAAAAACAACACTGTAACAAACAAACTCCAAAAGAACAAAAATTGAGCGAAAATACCAAAAAATTGATCACAGAAAGAAGGTTAAAGAGAGAATTACAACAAGGAGACTCGGAAGAACTGAGAAATCTAAATAAAATAATTTCAAAAGAGATACGCAAAGATCAGAGAAAATATAATACAGAGAAAATAAAGCAGACAATTGAAGAAAATAAAAATATGAAAGTGCTTAGAAGAAAACTAACAGACACTAAAAGAGAAATATTTAAACTTAAAGATGACAAGGGGCATGAAACAACAAACAGAGAGAGACTGTTACAAATAACAGAATCATTTTATAGAGAACTGTATAAAAGTGTAAGAACAAAGACAAAGGACGACTCACCACAAACAAGTAAGAAGAAAATAATTAACCAGGGCTCCGAACACCTACCAGAAATAACGATTGCCGAAGCAAAATATACACTTAAAGAAATGAAAAATAATAAAGCTCCTGGGGAGGACGAAATAGTGATAGAAGCTATTAAATCAGGTGGTGAAGAGTTGTTGAAAGTAATAGTTGATCTTTTCAACCTCTGTTTGGAAAACAGTGAAATCCCAACACAATGGAATAACGCGGTGACCATACTTTTACACAAGAAGGGAGACATATCAGACCTAGAGAACTACCGACCAATCAGCTTGTTGTCACATATGTATAAATGGTTTACTAAAATAATCACGAAACGCTTAGAAAACAAGCTAGATTTTTATCAGTCGAGAGAACAAGCTGGTTTTAGAATCGGATTCGGAACGAATGACCACTTACAGACAATTAAGACCCTCATTGAAAAAACAATCGAATACAATAAACCGCTAGTATTAATATTTGTTGACTTCAGGAAAGCTTTCGACACTGTCGAACTACCGGCGATACTATCAGCCTTACAACAAAGTAGGATAGACTATAGGTATACAAAATTGATAGAACATGTATACAGTAATGCAACCTCATGCGTCAAACTCCACGAAAACACAAACAAATATAAAGTAGAACGAGGCATTAGACAAGGGGACACTAAATTGGGACAGAAGAGGTATAAACATCGACGGCGAATACCTAAACCACTTACGCTTCGCCGATGACAATGTTATAATAGCTGATGACTTTTGTGAAGCCCAACAAATGCTCTCAGAATTAAAAGTAGCGTCGACAAGTATCGGTCTAAATATCAATTTTCAAAAAACCAAATTCATGACAAATCTAGTACCTAATAATGTCATGAAAATTGATGACAAGGACGTAGAACAAGTCTTTGAGTACAAATATCTTGGTCATGAAATAAGAATTGGGAAAGATAATCAGACTTGTGAAGTTCACCGCCGAATAAGTTTGGGATGGGCAGCTTTTGGCAAAATGCGTGACATCCTCAAAGGGGACATTCCTATCTGTTTAAAGAAAAAGGTGTATGAACAATGTATTCTGCCTGTGATCACATACGGAGCCGAAACCTTAACATTAACTAAGCTCTCCATAAATAAACTAAGAGTGGCCCAGCGTGCAATGGAGAGAGCGATGCTTGGAATAACAATAAAAGATAGAATACCGAACGAGATCATAAGAGAAAGAACGAAAGTAACTGACATCGCCCAACGCATCACGCAATCCAAATGGAGGTGGGCCGGCCATGTAGCCCGTATGACCGATAATCGATGGACCAAGCGAATCATGGAGTGGAGACCTAGGGAAACTAAAAGAAGTAGAGGTAGACCACCAACGAGATGGAGCGACGATATACGCAGAGTGGCAGGGAACTGGATAAACAAGGCACAAAACAGAGAACAGTGGAAGAACATGGAGGAGGCCTATATCCAACAGTGGATGCAAACGGCTGAGGGATGATGATGATGATGATGATGAACATCTCTTCAGGAGACGTGATACAAATGCTACCTTGTTCCGGTTCTTTTGTAGTTAAAGTTAAAGGAGTTTCAGTTGAGGTCGAAGGAGTTTCATCACTCGCTGTCCAATCTTCATTGCTTTCTTCTTGGACCGTTTGTTGTGGACGATTTATTGCTTCTGCCGGTTCAAACATATCTTCGGGGAAAATATGCGGATTAAATGGAGAGATTCCAGTTTTCCTAAACGCTGAAACAGCTGTTTGAGTTGTAGTAGTTCTCATGAAAGCTTCGCCCAAGATGGGACCAACGTCTTTTAAAGTAACCACTTTATGCGGATGATTGCGAAGCCACGTATTAACCGTTTGCGAGTAATAAGCGCTTAATGGCTGCATGAATCCAACATCGAGAGCTTGCAAACGATGAGAAGTGCGGGGTGGTATTACTAGAATGTGCACGTGATTTTGTCGTGCCATTTCAACAAGCGTAAGATTTTTGTGTGCATTACGTGTCCGTCTAAAATGAGGAGAACCGGGTCATCTTTTGTAGGCCGGGTGTGTTGTAGGAAATGTTTAAACCATGTTGGTGCAAAAATATCGGCCTGCATCCAACCTGACGGGTGAGTGACGACAACGCTATCGGGAGGTAAGCCCTGTTCAAATGCTGGGTCTTTCCTCACCCTAGGAAAAACCAAAAGAGGTGGTATATACTGCCCCGAAGCACCAAAACAAACTTCACCTGTAACCAAAGTGCCTCTGAAGAGAGAACACCGACTTGTTGTTTGGCTTCGAGAGACAGCACTTTTGGAGGCTTGTTGGGCACCGTTGTCATGCCTATCTCATCAACATTGAATATTCTGCTAGCTTTGAAGTGATATTTATCCATCAGTTGGCCCAAAAGCTTAAAAAAGTTGTCGACATTTACTTTCGATGTTGATCCATTGTTGCTTTAAGCGGGGTTGGATTTTAATAAATGTAGATGAAGAACTTGAAGTCTTCTCCACAAATTTATTTGATTTGCAAAAGGGAAAAAGTTATAATGTGTGTGACTAGTTTCGACAAAGTGTCATTATCAGACGTAATATTTTAAGGGCTAAAAACGATTAATGTTAGGACAAATCTTAATAGTAGAGCGATCGACTTACGTAAGGGTAATAATAGTCATGTTAGATGAAGTTGCAAGTAATATTTGGGCCATGAAGGGCAAATTAAAAGTTACAAACTTTGGATGGCGTTTCGAAAAGAATGTAACAAAAATCTAAAAAAGGTTAAAGCTAGTTACCAAATTATAAATACATATAGTCCAGTGAAATTAGACAAAATAAAAGCAAAACTTCGGAAAAATTCCCGGAAAGCTGGATTTTGGTATGAGCCTTGGTATTGTGGTTCTAAACAAAATGTCAAAAGTCCTCATTGATCCGAGTGCCGCTAAAAATTTTAAGGGGGGGGGGCAAAGGTCACCAAAAACGGTATTTCGTGAATATCTCGTTAACGGTCACTTTTACAGGAAAAATATTGATTATCAAATTTGTAGCTTATGAAATTTTTAACAATAAAGGTATCATGACTTTTATTCGTAAAAGTAACCGTTTTGGAGATAATTCGATTTACAGAGTTGAAAGGTGCACTCTTTTCCACACCACCTTCGAGGTAGAGTACAAGGTGCGTTTTTTTTTCATGTGGTGTCCCCAGTAGGTATATTCCACGTTTATTTTTGTTTGAAAAATGTTTATTTTAAAAAAAATTATTATGAACTTGTTCATTAACCAATTTTTGATTCAAAACAGGAGTTATTAATATTCATCTTCAGACTCTATGTCAATCGGTATGCTTTCCCCTTCATCATCTTCTTCTTCTTCTTCTTCTTCTTCTTGTTCTTCTGCTGTCTTCTCTATTTCCATAGATTCAGTCAGGAAACGTGATGGATCTACATCTTCAGTGGAGTCGCAAGTATTGACGTCATTTATATCGGGTGTTACATTTAAGCAAGACTGACGAGATAAAGTATTTTTTTTCGGATTTTGTTCACAACGTTGTTTATAGTGTAGTCATAGTGACGCTCTCCAAATCACCCTTCATTTATCAGTCTACCCAATCCTCTACCTTAAAATAATTCCAGGTTTCTTAAATAATTTGTTATAAACGTTTGAAGAAAAAATACTATATATTATTCGGAACAAAAGTATCTTTATGTGTCTCGGCAGATAAACAGTCCAGCCACGCCAAATAAAGTATAAGTTTTGCTCCTAATAACATAATATACTATTATGCTCCTACACGAATAGCAAGCAGATGTCCCTTGAGGTTTTATGACAACAAAGGGGAGCTTTTCGGAGCACATTCCTTCTCTATCTAAACTACAGTGTACTATATATGTGTTTCTTTCTATTTTTATGGGCTCTGAAACAAGGAAATTCTGGAATATTTCAAGTCGCAACTCCAATAAGATATACATGCCGTTGAGGAGTGCATCTATTCGTTACAACTCTGTAAATGGAATTATCTCCAAAACGGTTACTTTTACGAATAAAAGTCATGATACCTTTATTGTTAGAAATTTGATAAGCTACAAATTTGATAACTAATATTTTTTCTGTAAAAGTTACCGTTAACGAGATATTTACGAAATACCGTTTTTGGTGACCTTTCTCCCCCCTTAAAATTTTTAGCGGCACTCGGATCGATGAGGACTTTTGACATTTTGTTTAGAACCACAATATCAAGGCTCATACCAAAATCCAGCTTTCCGGGAATTTTTCCGAAGAGCAATGTCTAATTTCTCTGGACTAATATTCAAAGGGTTCGTCTTACCATAACATGAATTAATTTAAGTTAAGCGATAAACCACATCTCTAGGAGACCATTATAAAATGTGCTAAAACAAGGTTAGGAAATTAACAGACTAACAGGTTAAAATCGAAATATATACTTACTAGGGAAGAATCTATAAAGAAATTACTATTAGTGATCAAATTTAAATTTCAATTTACCCCTAGATGGGGATGATCGCCCATTAATCAAAGAGGCCAGAGGCCCACATATTGCAAACGACTCCATTGAAGAGGAAGTAAACAATTAATTAATTTACAATTTGAAAATTCTAGTTTCTCCTTCACATCTAATAAGCTAGTATGCATCATTACAGAAAAACAAAACCAATTCTAAGAGGTCCTGCCAAATTAACAGCTTTGTTCCAATTTAACTGATTCACTATATCTTTAGTTGCAGAGTCGCAAATGGTAAATCTCGAAATAGACCTTTTCATTATATCCCGACCTTGTATCGCGCCTGCTCAAACAGTCAGCTGTTTCCCTATGCTAAAAGTGGGTCGGACAAACAAACCAGGAATTGCATGTACACTTGCGATCATTGATAATGAACGGGTTATGCATTTCAAATTGACTTAACCGACGTTTTTGCAATTGCGTGCAACGTTATTTTATTATTACGATGGGTAGAGAGTTAGAACAACAAGATTCTACTTTAGAGATTAGGGAAATGCAGAAAACGTAACCAACTACTGTAATGTTGGTTGTATAGCCCTGTTCATTTTCAATGATTCTTTGTGTACGTTTGTGTTCAAGACGCAGGATGGCTTCGTCTCTCGTGCACAAAAAAATTATATTAAATGAAAATGAAGTGCCAGGCGCAATGCTTGATAAGCGTAAGAGTGTCACGGCACATAATGTGCACCAGTTACGAAGATGGCTTTCCTGCAGAGGAAAGAATGTTAGTGGCAAGAAGGCTGAACTTTTGTCAAGGTAAGTGTCAATATTTGTTTGTTGTTTTGTTCATTAAATGGCGATTAACGATATTTGAATGAATTATAAGAGGTCAGTTTACATTCTTTGTGATATTTGAGTGACCAGGGCTACTTTTTAAGTTTAGCAGTGCAGATTTTATTGTACGATTTGGATCTTTTAGGTTATGTTTTGATGAAAATGAAATTTTTAAAATTAATATTATATATTAAGGTAAGTTGACGTTAGTCTTATTTTATATAACGCAGGTGCTAAAGTATCCAAATTGTCGGACAAAGTTGAGGTAGTAGCTATTTCAGAGTTTAGCGGATTTAAGTGGACGGCATGTTGCAATTTTTTTTGTCTTGGAGTCTCCTAAAATAAGAAAGGCGGGTAATGATATATGTAAAAAAGCGAATAATAACATTTGTATAAATAAAAAAACTGTTACAAATAAAGAGTGACTTACTCGAATTCGTAGTACTTCAGAATTTGGTAATGGATCGGGATACATTTCACAGGGTCCCCCTTCACTAACAAAATGATTTTTGCATATATATGTGTGTTTGTTTACGTTGTATAGGTTAGAAAATCTTCCATCATTACGTTTACACATATAAATCCAACGACTGCACCTGTGGCATAAACTGCAGTCTTGAATGTGTTTCTTTGTGGGTTCTATCAATTTTCTTCTAATAGCAAGGCAAGCTTTTGGAAATGAAATAAATTCCACTGCAAAACCGTAACGGCTGTCACTTTTACATTCACCGAACACACAATGTTTTGTGGCGCCTTTAGGTACTGTGCTCATCATACTTGTTATTTAAACAACAAATAATGTAGTTGTGATAATTATTTAACGCACAACTGCCGTGAAATTGAATTTAAATCACTTTATATCTCAAAATACCAGCAATTACAGGGTGTTAGTAAATAAGTGCGACAATATTAAGGGGGTGATTCTGCATGGAAAAATAATGATATTTTGTTATATAAATGTATATTCGCAAATGCTTCGTTTCCGAGCCACAGTTAGTTAAAGTTTTTCTTAAAAATTGATAATTTTTTTATTTCTCTGAAACCGGTCAAGATATGCAAATGAAGTTTAGTGGGTTTTAAGATGTACTTATAGCGCATTCTTTGATATGCAATTAAGAATTTTATATTCATCATTGGCGCGCATACGGGTAATGATCCCGATGTCTTATTTTTTGCATAAAAATGGCGCTACTTACAAAAAAATGACAAGAAAGCTTTTTTGTCACAAATTGAACGAGAAATTCAAAAATAATTTTTACTTTGAAATATCTCAGTGGCGTACCATTTTTTTCTATAAAAATATCGGGATCATTACCCGTATGCGCGCCGATGAGGAATATAAAATTCTTAATTGCATATCAAAGAATGCGCTATAAGTACCTCTTAAAACCCACTAAACTTCATTTGCATATCTTGACCGGTTTCAGAGCAATAAAAAAAATATCAATTTTTAATAAAAACTTTGCGAATATACATTTATATAACAAAATATCATTATTTTTCCATGCAGAATCACCCCCTTACTTTTGTCGCACTTATTTACTAACACCCTGTATACACTGTCACTACAGTATTGCTGGTAGCCGTTGTCCGACTCGAATTTGGTATAGGGAGAATCTAGCGTATGCGCCACAGCGATTATTTACGATGAAAAGGGCTATTACAACACCCTATGTTATACAGATATACAGGTCACTAAACATCACAAATAAAGTACAAAGCACATAAAAATACCTCCATTACATTTTTAAATTAAGTTTATTCCAAAATCTGGCAAAGAACATCTAATTCAATGACTAAAAAATGTAGAAGTATACAGAAGGCAGAATCTACTGTTGCGATTTTAGCTGTCGTCGATACCTCTGATTCGCCATTCGAAACCACTCTTTTACAATAGTTTCGAATTCTGCGTCTGTATTGGAACACTGCTGCCTAGTAGCTTCTGAAAACGCACTTGATATATACATACATACAGGATTTTATAACAAAGTTACCTTTCAATAAACCAACCATAGCCAAAGCTGACAAGCGGTGGTTGCCTTTAGCCCCTGTCCAAGAACAGAGTCTTGCTAATTCGTTTACAAATAATTTGGTAAGGCATCTCTTTATCATCTGCTTGCAATATTTCCCCCCAATTGTATATAGGTAGGACATCTGTATAAAATTAATGTAAATATAATTGGTGATGGATAATTTTTATCAACCAACCATTTCAGCAGAACGGTTCTCATTTAAGAGATCTTCCTCCAGTTTTTGGATTTCTTCATATGTCCTTAATGGCAAATTAAATGTTTTGTTACGCCCACTGCTGCAGTAGGTGTACGAGTCTGTTTCTGGCTTACCAGTTATTCTTCTAATAGCTTATGATTGCGTTCGGGAAGCATTTTTGTCTCTACGACCATGCCTAAGATAGATTTTAATAAGCTATCTGGATTATTTTCTGAAAAAAAAAATCTGGTGTGATACACTCACACAACTTCCTTTTACAGTGATCTTATAATAAGCTAAAAATTTGATTTTTAATTTTTAAGCATTTCTCAAAAATTTTCAAAAATTACAAATTTTACAAAAACGGTACAAAATAGAGTGTTAGTTCAAGAGACAAATTTTCTTTAGAATTTTAAGGTGAATTCAAAAATGTAATAATATACCGGGTGTTCTATTTAAAATAGGAGTTAATAAAAAAACAGAAAAAAAACAAAAGAAACCCACTTTAGAAGTATTCAACTGGAAAATCACCTATCTCACATCAATACACATTGAAAATGTAATAAAAATGTAAAGTTTAAAAAAAATCGTTAGAGCCGTTTTTGAAAAAATCGAAAAAAACTGAAAAATTACAAGAGTAAACACCTACTTCCGGTTATGCGATTTTCTTCAAAAGCTTGCTGTCTCATCTACATAGTAGACGAAACTTATATATGAAGTTTCAACGCCATACCTCTTTTCGTTTTTGAGATATTCTGTTCACAGACACACACACAGACACACACACACACAGACAGACCAATGAAAAAGAATATGTTTTTTGGGATCAGGGGACTCTAAAACGTGAAGATCTGTTGAAAACTCAATTTCGAATTTTTGGGGTGAATCCAATACTTCCTTTATTGTAAAAGGAAGTAAAAATAATATGAATACCTTAAACATATTTTGGAAAATTGATTTAGAAGAATACCTTCATTTATTATTTTATGCTATAATAATCTAGCCAACCAAAATTCTCTATTTATACATATATATTTGTAAATCAGATGAGTATTACAGTTAATTTACAGCATGACTCACTTTGTAACAAACTAGAGAAACGATGTAATAATTGGAAAATAGCATTGTTAGGTTAAGGAAGAATTCTTTATTTTAACCTCGTCAAAAATAAATAATTAAAAATTATTTTTGTGCAAGTAAATTAACAAAAAAACGTTTTGGTGGTACGTCACATGTTATAATAGTATAACAATAAAAGTGCTATTTAAATTAGTAGTAAATATAGAAATAATACTAGTATTTTCTAAATCTGATTTGCGTTGTAATTTGTGTAGCAGAATATTTTAGACATTTCCCTGCAAATTTCTTACTAAAATTAACTCAACATATTTTATTGCAATAAACATCTAAAATATTCACCACTTTTAGTATTACAGCTGAAAATATCTAGTATGCTTAATTCATTTATATACAGATTGCAACAGGGAGAAACAGATAAAATGAGTCCAAATTTATCAATATACCAATGGACAAGGTAAAAGTGTCGCTTTATTAGATTAAGCAGATAAAATAACAACTTTTCCGTACTTCATGTGCCTAATCACACAAAATACAAAACTCGAACATTTCAGCAAAATGTTTACATCGTAACCACGGAAAAATTGTATTAGGTACAATATTAGATTCTTTTATTCATTTACTTGCTAATAATTAGTGTTACTCTTTATAAATTTTTAATTTATCTGAATACGTTTGCGGATAAAATACTATATGTTATTCGGAGTAAAAGTGACTTTATGTGGCTTAGCTGAATTATTTGCCTCACTAACGTTCAGCTAAATAAAAACTTCAGCTTTGTCACATAAAGTATCACTTTTACTCCTAATAACATAATCTACTATTATAGTTTCATTAATTGATTTGCCAACATAAATCCATTTAATAATTTGAACCTTTTCTGCTACCGTGTACTGCATTTTGAAATTTCTAATGACAGCTGAGCTTAATTTATTTAAAATAAACGGGGCTGCGCGCGCTATTGCGCGGTCTATTCTATTCAATTTACCACCAGTTTTAGGCTTAGACCAAAGAAGGAAGCCCCCGGGGCTTCGCCCCTCTCCAAGGGGGCTTTGACCCTCTCCAAGGAGGCCCTCGGAAAACCGCCCCTCTCCAAGGGGGTTCACTGGGCTCCAGGGGTTTCGACCTTCTCTAAAGGGGCCCACGGGGCTCCAAGGGTTCCGCCCCTCTCTAAGGAGGCCTTTGGGGTTTCGGGGACTCCGCCCCCCTCCAAAGGGGCCCTTGGGACTCCGCTTCTCTTCAAGGGGGCCCTCGGGACTCCGCTTCTCTTCAAGGGGGTCCTCGGGACTTTGCCCCTCTCCAAGGGGGCCCTTGGGACTCCGACCCTCTCCAAGGGGGCGCTCGGGGCTTCGCCCTTCTCCAAGGGGTCCTTTGGCGCTTGGCACCTTTCCAAGGGGGCCCCCGGGACTTCGCCCTTCTGCAAGGGAGCTATCGGGTCTCCGCCCCTCTCCAAGGGGCCCTTGGGACTCCGCTTCTCTTCAAGGGGGCCTTCGGGACTTCGCCCCTCTCCAAGGGGGCCCTTGGGACTTCGCCCCTCTCCAAGGGGCCCTTGGGACTCCGCTTCTCTTTAAGGGGGCCTTCGGGACTTCGCCCCTCTCCAAGGGGGCCCCGGGGCTTCGTCCCTCTCCAAGGGGGCTCACAGGGCTTCGCCCTTCTCCAAGGGGGCCCTCGGGACTCGGCCCCTCTCCAAGGGGGCATTCGGGGCTTCGCCCTTCTCCAAGGGGGCCCTTGGCGCTTGGCACCTCTCCAAGGGGGCCCCCGGGACTTCGCCCTTCTCCAAGGGGCCCTTGGGACTCCGCTTCTCTTCAAGGGGGCCTTCGGGACTTCGCCCCTCTCCAAGGGGGCCCTTGGAACTTCGCCCTTCTCCAAGGGGCCCTTGGGACTCCGCTTCTCTTTAAGGGGGCCTTCGGGACTTCGCCCCTTTCCAAGGGTGCCCCGAGGCTTCGTCCCTCTCCAAGGGGGCTCACGGGGCTCCGCCCTTCTCCAAGGGAGCCCCGGAGCTTTGTCCCTCTCCAAGGGGGCTCACGAGGCTTCGCCCCTCTCCAAGGGGGCCCTTAGCGCTCGGCACCTCTCCAAGGGGCCCCCGGGACTTCGCCCTTCTCCAAGGGAGCCATCGGGGCTCCGCTCTTCTTCAAGGGGCCCTGGGGGCTCCGCCTCTCTCCAGGGGGACACTCGGGGCTTCGCACCGGTCGCGAAATCGAGGCGACGGTGAAATGCATGTAAACGCAAATGGGGACATCGCGTCTGCAATTGTCGTGACACACACGTTTGGATCGTTCTCCTTTATTTATATGATTCTCCTTTATTTATATGATATGTGCATCCATGCAAAGTTTTGAAAGTGTTCATTGGTATATTGATAAATTTTGATATGTTTTATCTCTGTCATACCTACTCATTTTATCTGTTTATCCCTGTCGCACTCATTTATTTCACATGTCCCGAATACAATCCGGACAATCGGTATACTACTAGATTTAAAAATTATGTACGACTGGTGAGTCACTCGAACTACGCTTACACGGCGACAGCAGCTGTCACACTGTAGCCCACAGCGACAGGCGCTCCGCTCCGCTGCTTAGAGAATTTAATTAAATTAAAACTGTTTCGTACTTTTTTTGAAAATAAAAACCGGCCTACGATCTAAGTCTAAAAATTAGCAAACTTTTAAGCCATACAACTTATCGGTCCAGTATCTTCGGAGGAGATAGCGAACAAACATACATACAAAGAAAGTAAGAGAGCAACGATTTTATGTTATAAGACTAGTGAATCACCCGAGCTACGCTTCGGTGGGAAAGGTTGCTACATCACAATCAAAACCACATACAACCTTACCAATTATACATACAAAAATGTTGATAGCTGAACATTGAATATTTGTAATTCGGTAGTTATGGTTGAGCGCACTTGGGATCTGCCCCCAAGGCCTTGCCCATGCCCAATGTAAACCGTAAACCGGGGCTAGGAGTTAGTCCCTCATATATTACTACACTAACTTACAACCATCTACATTATTTACATTTTTATACACACTTATGTACATTTCTATTCGCAATTAGTCAAATATTTCTTTGAAGACACAATTGTATGTGAACACTTTGTCAGAGTTTACTAGCAGTTTACCTTGTTTTCGACCATCCAATACCCCAATACTGGATTTGGTAAATAAATTCCAAGATGGTCGAATGATTGACCGTGATATTTATTTATACTCATAGCGAAGGATGTCATTAGTGGAAACTGCCTTCTTTTAAGTTTAAAAGGATATTCGATGTTATCAGAAAGTACTAAGTCGAATCTGGGAATCAGTATCGTTTGTCTCATTACTTTACCAGTCAGAACTTGCCCTTGAATGACGTTACGCTTCAAGTCTGTGATGAGTACTCTTGTGCCGTTGCAGAGTCCTCGCTTTTTATTTATGTTTCTCATCAACATAGCTATAGCTCCGACTTTAAGTTTTAAAATGTGAAGTGAAGACACCGTTAGCGTGTTCAAGAACTCTACCGGATAGTTGGCGTTTTCGTCAGCATCAGCATCTTGAAGGTGTTATATAACCCCTTTTTCGAACGGTTATTACAATTAGTAAATTGGATATCTACCGTATTGCTTAGTTAGCAGAAGTAGTATCGAGAATAATGTATTAAACACTTACCTTGTTGCTTTTGAATTACTTTCAAAATTGATATATCTCACTTATGAAAATATATGATTGAAAATATGTCACTTGACTATTATTTAAAATTACCTCGGCTAGTCAGTTTATTGAGCAAATAAGAATCTATCTTCCTCGGCTGAATGAGTAAAGGTTATAATAATGAATCTCTTTATAATTGACTACTGAATTACAAAATTATTATTGTATTGACTTATTTGTCAATCACACTCCTTGGTACTTTTAATAGAACCTTCTTTTAAGTTAGATTGTATTATTATGCTTGGTTTGACATTACAATCAATCAAAACTAAATGTTGTCAAATTATTTAATCAAATTACTTTTTTCCAAATTGAGGTTAAAATTAATTACAGATACCTAGACCAAAATGATATAATTTCTACTTATAATGGCCGAAAACGTCGAGTACCCGAATCAAAGCAAATTTAGAAAACTTAATAATCTAAATTGCGCTCTAAACCTAAATTACAATGCTTTCCACTAATTTTGTCGTACCAAACTTGTTAATAAAAATACACTAACCTTCACGAAGACTCACTTATACCTTGAGTGAATTTTCTATTAGCTCCTAACTGATTGGCAGTGGTCAAACACCTCCCTTGAGTTGCTAAAGACCCGACGGTATATTTCACCTAGGGGCCGACTTAGAACCTGGAGTGGATGACGGAGATACGTTCCCGCAGCTCTTGCCCTCCGGGGATGCTGCCGTAGCCTGGCTGATTGGTAGTAGCTAGTTTAATAATTATGAAAAACATGCGAAACGGCCTCGTGAACGAGCCTTCGCCCCCAGCGTGTTATGCGGGGAATTGTTACAAAGAATTGTTGACGGAGCTTAGGCAAACATTTATGTTGGCTTCAGGTTATAATATTGACAGGTTAAACCAGCGAAGCGGTTCTCGAAGAGGTCGTCGCTTCCAGGAGCTGGTTTTCAGGACGCGGATTCGATTAGGTTTAGCTAGGAACACGGTCTCCTGGTTTGGGAGTCCTCGGTTCGAACTTAACTACAGGTACATTCAGGATGCAGGATTTCACGATTCAAAGTGTGAGGCAAGAATAATTATTTAATCGGACGGGACGGACAGGAATGGGGATGTTCTGGGATGAATGCTGAGTTTGAATGCTGGAAGGAATCGGGTGGGAATGCCTCGTGCAACGGTCGGGAAGCTGCTTTTATGGGCCCCTCTTCGTGCTTCGTGCATCTAGCAACCACTTCGGACATTCTAAGTGGGGGAGCAGCGCATACGTGGAGCGGTGATCTCTCGTACTTGGCCGCGCGGGCCAAAAATTCAAACTCGTAACGTAACGTAGAAATCGCTATGGGAGGACGCGCGAATTAATTTTAATTTAAAAAAAAACGCGTTCCCACTGGGCGAAACGTTACAATCGTATCACAGACGGGTATCACGGTGTTGCTTACTCCCTGGCCCACACGGTGCGCATGAACTCTTGATGAACGAGGATGCTACCGTTTATGGTAGTGTGGACCAGGAAGGCAGCAGTACTCCCTTTGGGAAGGCCCAAGATGTTAAGAAGTTGTAGATTGTTCCTACACCAGGTACCTCTGGCCCCAATGACCAAAGCGGTGACGGTGACGTGTCGACCGGGGTACTTCCTCTCTAGCGCTTCAAGCATTAGAGGTTGAGAATACAAGAAGAATGCCTTTTGGTGAAAGGATGCGGTTAACGGCCGCGGGCCTTCCCATACGATTGACATGTCGCAAACGATGGCTCGGTCCCCTTTGAGGAAAACTAAGTCAGGTTTCCTGAGCTCGCCGTTGCCCAAACGAAGATAAGGCTCCTCCTCCATCAGCCATCCTCTGCGCGCCGCAGGATGGCGAAGGCGTGCGCATAACCTGTCATTACTTCTAATGCGAGGCCCGTGAGCTAGGGGGCAGCCCTGGAGCACATGGGATAAAGACCCGCCCTACACTGCCTTACCGGTGGGGGATTTGATGGAATGTCTCTGGCGGGAGGGGGTTGCCCCTTAGCTGTATAGCTTTTAAGAGTTCGTCCCCTCTCCAAAACGAAGGGGGATGATCTATCCAGGAACTGGATGGTGAGCTATCCTCACCCTATTGCAAGCCATTGCCAGAACACGATGCCGGCAGCCTATAGCCCCATATTATCGCTATCGCTCGCTTAGTTGTACCGTATGTAGCTGTCCAGCGTGCTAGCTTACCCTCGAGCCTCTCACACTCGGGGATGGCTAGCACCGCTGCCGTGGTGTTGTCGGCTCAAATAGTCAGATCATTGAGTCTACGATTCAGGAGAGCAGGAACCTGTGATATAAGGGGCACAATCCCCAGTCCACCCGTACGACGTGGGACGTGGATGAAGGCATCGGAGCACGAACGATTTAAATGTAAAGTTTTATGAGTGGCCTTTCTGATCAGTTTGTCTACATCTTTCAATAGGCCCACCGTATCGTATTGATCATTGTTGCACATTTACGCGGTATTAGATATTGTTTAATAATCCGAAGCTTTTGCTGCGGTTTCAGTGGGGCGGCTCCTATTCTCAGTAGTTGGATCTTAATCGACTTGATGAGGGGGCCTTGTTTTACCCCAAATAATTGTATTTGTCTCCGAGGTATTTAAAGAAATCTTCCGGCGTAAGTAGTTTAATTGGTCGGCCTTTTGCAAAGAAACGTGCCTTAGAGGACAAGAACAAAACCTTTGCCCAGAGCTAGGATGACGTTTAGGGCTAGCCCCAGTCTGACCGTTGGAATCAGCCTGATTTGTTAAATTTTGCAGCTGTCAGGGCCGGTTGCATTAGATTTTGTCGTTCTCACTGCCCACTCGACCTCCTCCCCCGATATCGGCCTCCACGCATCCTCCCCTCCCTTCAGCTCGCCCAAATCTTCAATGAGGTGAGGGAGATCCAAAGATCCCCTCGTATTTAGTTTCGATCGTTTCAATGGGTGGGTGTTTGGATTGTTGATACAGAGGTTGGTCGTCAAGGATGCACATACAGAGCCTCTTGGGATCCCTCTTGTACATCTCTTGAACGACCTTATATCTCCCCACTCTATCATTGGGCTTGGTGCTTAAGTTAGGCTTGGGGAGGGGGGGGGGGGCTTGAGCACATCCGCTCGGACCGCGGCCTCTGTGTTCCTTAGCCAGTCGTGACAGGCCTCCTCAAGCGGGGTCCGATTGCCAGACCGCAGCTCCCTGAGTGCGCCGAAGACCTTCCTATCGGACTGTGTCCAGCCATTCCAGGTCGCTTCCAGCGCCAGCGTAAGTTAGGCCATAAGGTCCAGCGGAGGGATTGGTTGAAGTGGGGGGTGGGGCATTGGATGTCTCCTGGGGTTGTGAATGAGATTGTGATCTGGGTCCGCATTTGTAAACTTACCACTTAGAATATCCACTTTGGAGATGCAGACTTGTGCAGATGACACCCAATTAATTAATTTTTCCATCAGGATAATGTTCCTGAATCCGAATACAATCTAAATAGGAATCTAGCCAAACTAGAGGAATTCTCTAATAATCACAACCTAAGTTTAAATAAAAAAATTTCAATGTACTTCTATTTTGCACCGATAATTGGAAAACTCCAGATCTAAAAACAAAAATGGGAGTAGTGACGTTAAATTATTCAGATTTTTGATGACAATTTAAGATTTAAAAGTCATGTGAGTAACCTCAGACAAAGGACGTATATTCGTTTAAAAACGCTTTATGCAAACAAATTTATTCTGAATTTTAAGACACTGAATAAGCTTTGTGAAATGCTAGTTCTGTCTATTTTCTATTATTGTAATGTCGTTTATTATCCTTGTTTAGACTCCAGTTTTTCAAAATCGTTGTGTACGTTTAATATGGAGGCTGCAAAGATATGATCATGTTTCTAATATTTATATTCGTCTTAAATGGCTATGCCTGAGGAACATTGTTATTTATCATTATTCTATTTTGATCCGCAAACTGCTACAGACGTCTACCCCTCGGTATCTTTGTGACAAGCTTATTTTTAGAAATAATATTCATCAACGACAACTAAGAGTTATTCGAATGATCACGTTTCCTCCGTAGTAATGAAAATAGCTATTGTTAGTGTGTAAAAATTATTTCTGGGGATCGACAAAGATGTTCTTGGTAATAGCATTCTGGCGGTCATTTATTATTTTTTGTGTCGAAGTAAACTCGAATTTGATCTTATTTGGTAGGTGGCCCTTTGCAGTATAAACCACTGCAATAGTTGTACAGTTATACTGCTCTCTTTCTAACTTCTTAGTTCGCATTGGCTATTAGAGCGAGCACGTGGGTGCTTTTGTTAGTTCAGCCGGTTATTTTTATCTGACTGTGGACTTTGTACCCGCAAAATAAGATCGAATTCGACTTATTCTTTTGGTGGTCAATAATTAAAATTGGCACAAAAAATTTTAGTACTCAAAAATTATTTTAAAAAATTGTTCCGACATTTCCAATTACGACATGACCGTCATTGAAACCCATTCAAAAAGCGAAGGTAATGTAAATATTTTGAAACTGTGAAGACCGATAGAACAATTACATTTCAGATTTAAAAACAAAACAACTTTACATTATCAATAATAATAAATAACCAATTATATTTAACTCCTCGTTACCCGCGCTAAGATGTATAACATCGTTGCTCGCGGGTATTTAAATAAAAAATACGATGCAAGTGCAAATAAATTGTATTCAGAGATAGCATAGCATATTGATTTCTACAGTTACCAACTAGACTACGTATTTAATTATTAAAAATCTGTAGAAGGCTTTACCCAGAGCTTCCTTTGTAAATCGACAGTGTGACACTAAATAATTTTAAAAATCAAAGGAAACTAGGTGTAAATATGTTTTCACGTTTCAAATAATACGGAAACAATAAAAGAAAACACTTGAATGCCAATTACGGCGGGATTTAAACCGTAGCACCTGCGAAAACGTTCACCGATTTCTTGGAAGTCTACGGAGTCCTTCTCAAATCATTGCGTTGCAGATGGCTTAACCTCCACGCCGGGCATGTATTAAATTTCTTGTCGAAGCGAGGAGCGTTTCAACCAAATCCCGCAATGGAAAATAAACTATAGTTTTTACAATACATCAATGCAGATGATTCTTTCACTAAAAATTTGTCCATTCTTTTTTATACACTTCATGCGCAGGTTGTATATATTTAGGTGCAATAGTTTTTAAGGTACCTTGGTGCTCAAATATATGCCACACCATTTCCCGTACGCGTTGTTTAAACAATTGCTGTAGCATTTGTTATAAATAATTTTGAAATTAATTCGATATCTCAATCTAGAAAGAATAAGCTTTCCACTAGTTTAAAAATAATTGAGAAATATTCAAAACTAATCCAGTAAATGCACGCATAAAATTCATCAATTTTCAGTAATAAAAAAATCGGATATTTTTTCTGGTGTTTCCCATTCTCAAAGAGAATGGAGACCTCCACATTTATATCCGCAAGGTAATTCCAGATAGTGTACATTTTTTTAAAAAGCTATATCTTCGATCGCCCTGCGGCCTAAAAAGGTCAACACAACGCACTTATTCTCTGCATCTTCTTGACTTGTACAACATTTATCCTGTATCTGTTGGGTCCCGTTTTTGTCAAGGATAAATCCTGCGCTATGTACAAATTATAATTTTTTTCTACGACCACTACTAAAAGTAGGCCTTTTAGCGCTAGCTTTTTCACTAAAAGTGACGTGTTATAAATTAGCGTGTTAGAAGTGAAATAGCTGTTTACTTTTAGCCCATGTGCTAAAAGTAAGCAGCTGGTGTGGAATTTAGAATTTTGAACTTGAAGTGATGTTATAAAGTTATTCTAGTTACTTCTTTCGTTAAGAGGTAAAGTGTTTTTACATAATTAAAGCATTATGTAAGGAATAAAGTCAGATGTGTACTATTATAATTACCTTTGATAACTGACTTTGACAGCTACTGACTGCAGAAACATTCACCTGCACGTCAAGGCCATCTCTTTATTATGACATAAATTATAACTGTCATAAATGCAAACTTGCAAATGTAATTTTAAGGCCGTAGAAAAAAGCATTGTATGCAAACTCGTGCATAAACGTCCGCTTTTAGCACTTGTTGCACAAATAGCTATTATGTGTTTCTCACTTCAAGCAAAAATTAGCAAAATTTAATTTGTTTAAGGTACTCCGTATATATTTGTCTGAAATTTTCTCGGTTTCATGCCAGGTAGATACATAATCTGCATGCAAACTATAGTCATCCTCCAACAAATAGTTATACCGCCAATAGAGAGACAGGCGGAATTGAGAAAACCTGTTTTTCATCATATAGGAACCCTGAAACGTGAAGATCTGAAGAAATCTCGGAAAGTGATTTTTTCGTGAAGTAAAAAACAAAACAAAACAAAACCCTAAATACAGTTAACAAAACTATTACTATCGCATTGCACACACTGAACACAAAAATATGTGGTGGGCTCTCTGCAAATCGTTTTTGTTTTGACATTTGGAGCAGTTAATATTGGTCTTCCTGTTTCTTTTGCGGGAAAAGTATTTGCACTTGGGTCTCTCTCTGTCATCAGAGTGCACGGATTTTGACATTGGGTGCGCTCCAAATTGTGATCGTCATTGATTTGACGTCAACGCTTATTTTATTTCAATCTATTGTCGGTGAAGAGTATTACAACAACGACTACAAATAACCTAATAAGCTCGACAGGCATAAGCTGCTTTGTAATGCACCAGCTCCGACAGGATAATTTACGTTCACAATTTTTTCATACAGCGCTTCTACGGCTCTAAACTATCTTTTCTGATATACATTATTGGATAATTTGAGGTTCTAGCTTAGATTTCCCCTTTGGAGTACACTCAATACTAAGAGTTGCGTGCACTCTTGTTAAATTTTATGGCAGCTTGCCATCTAATTTTGATTAATTGAAAAGGTTTGCTCAGCAATTAATTACAATGTTTGGCAGTACTTACCTGTGCGAACAAACTTTTTCAATTCTCAGTTACAGAAAAAATAAATATTCTTCTCGTCTCACAGATGAGCATTTGAGAGTCATTCTTGGAATTTCAACTACAAACATGAAAGCTAACATACAACAAATAGCCACTAAAATACAGCCTCAAAAGTCACACTAAATTTTTTATAAGTACAGTTATATGTAGGTAGATATACTTTGTACATAGATCTCGTATTTTTATTATTTTTCCTAATTTTTTTGTCATTGTTCCTGCGTATTAATAAAATTTAAATACAATGTTTTCGCATTTTTCATATCACCCCGATATACATAGTATACCTATTATCAAAATTATGAATAAGTGCGGCCCGCCTTCACTTCATTTTGCCACTATGTGGCCCTTGCCTGCCAAAAGGTTGCCGACCGCTGGCGTAAAGGATTCTTGGACTTTCAAAACTAATATTGATAAAACTATACTTCCTAAAAAACATGTTCTTTTTTCTCTTGATGTATTTTCTTTATATACCAATATCCCTGTTAATTTGGCACTTGAAACAATAGAATTATACTGGGAAAAAATCAAAACTTTAACAAATATTCCTAAAATCGAATTTATATTTGCAGTTAAACTTATATTAGAGTCAAATTATTTTCAATTTAATAATCAAATTTACAAACAAAAATTTGGAGTTGCCACGGGACAACCTTTATCTAGCACAATAGCGAACTTGGTTTTACAAGGAATAGAAGAAAATATATTAAATAACCTTAATAACATTTCATTTAATTAGAGATATGTTGATGACATCATTATCGCTGCTGAATCAAAAGATATTGATCTAAAATTTAATACATTTAATAATCTTCACCTTAGATTAAAATTCACTTTAGAAAATGAAAAGTCAAAATTCAATAAACTTTTTAGATCTCACTGTAATAAGAAAACAAAATGGTATCATAGATACCAATTGGTACAGAAAACCTATCAAAACAGATAGATAATTAAATTTTAATTCCTGTACTACTATCAAATACAAAAAAAGCTTAATAAATTACCTTGTTGATAGAGCAATATTACTATCGTTCAACATATTTCATTGTCAAAATGTAAAACATCAAAACAATGTTAATAAAACATAATTACCCTATTTCACTTATCAATAGTGCTATAAAAAACAGATTAAATAAAATTAAAACTAAAAATTCTAATAAATCTACAAATCTGCAACCAAAATACATCTCTTCCTTTTATTCCCAAGTTATCTTTACTATTAGAAAAAGAACTCAACAAATTTAACCTCCAAGTTGCTTATAAAAATAATAGTACAGTTGGTCAGTTTTTCTTTACTAACCTTAAAGATAAAACCCCTATAAACAAAGAATCTAATGTCATTTACCAATTGGACTGTAATAACTGTGATGCGAATTACATTGGCCAAATTAAACAAATACTCAATAAAAAATTAAATCAGCATAAAAATTCAATAAAAATAAAAATGTCTACTCCTAATAAGCCTAATACTGCTCTGTCTGATCACGCTGTTAATAACTTTCATAGTTTTGATTTTTCAACTTCAAAAATCATACATAGCGAGACAAATTTACATAAACGATCAATATATGAAATGATAGCTATCAAAAAAAGTCTTACAGCTATTAATTATAGAACAGACATAGAAAAACTAAATACTATTTATCACAATTTATTTTAACCTTCTTATTAATTAAATAAATTTAAAAAACGTTCATTTTTATTAATATTCTATCTTAATTACAAGAAGCTGCGTGGCGCTGATGGGTTAGCGCCAGGCTTGCATTAAGCAAGTCCACGGTTCGAATCCCGCTGGGGTCGGAATTTTTCCGTATCCTTGGCGATTAGAATCGGGCTCAGTGAGACCATTCACAGTTGGGCACCAAATTAACTGTGCTCTACTCAGAACCACAGACCTAAGAGATAGAGTAACAAGGTCAACACATCACCAAGACACACACCTCATACAATGGTTGCTGCGCAAGCACCCAAGGCGCGATCAAACTATGTATCCCGCATCCGGGGCAAGTTGATCATTGTACCGCCAGATGCCAGAGCATATAGCACCAGCCTCGACACCACAAGGTAAATGAAGTTACAGATAATACATACATACTATCTTAATTACAATTTTGCATATACTGATCCACTATTTATATAATTTTGTGTTCATTAATATTTTTGATCATTAATAAGAATTAACCTGAAAACATTCTGGATCATATGAGAATTTTATATTTTGCGTAAACATTTTGAGCATGCATATTAGGGTGGTTCTAATTTTCCAACCTCGGAATTTTGTTAGTCGCACCCTCTAAAGTCGTTCCAATGCCAAAATAACTAACCCATAAAAATTTTGAGCCCAATGGAACAATATTAACACGTGCCACCGAGCCTCCGAAGTTTCCGAATTGCAGATTTTAATTGAATTCACTCGTTATCAATTAATATTTGACGAACCGGAAGTACTATCGAAATTTTGATAATAACGTAAATTAAAGGAAATTAAATTTTCTACAATTTTAGTTCTATGCACTTTTTCGTAAACCTACTGGATGTCCAAAAAATGCGTAAAGTATTAGAAAAACGTAAAAATTCCAGATGTTTTTCCCTATTTTTAATTTGCAAACGTAGAAGTATTACAATTTTGAAGTAAATTGCAATCCTTTATTGAATTTTAGGCTAATTTTGTTAATACAAGTAAATATTTAGATCTGGTAATATATAAATGTTTGAAATTCAACAATAACAAGTACATTAAAATATTTTTAGAATCAGTTATTTAGAGAAAACAGACTCGAACGGTCGAACACAGTTTCTTTGTTTGTCAATACAAACCAGATGTTTAAAGGGAGGGTCGACCATCAGAGGTTATTTATGGTTTATTTGTTTTTCGGACCATTCAATCAGAAAGAAAGATCCGAAAAACCAATGACATGCTAGCGACACCACCGGTTTACTGAAATCTGGAACCCTTGTTCGGTTACTCGAGTTGAAAGCATTGAGAAAGGCGAACGGTATTACTTGTGTTGCGAGTTTAAATATTTTGAAGTAGTGTCGTGCGTATTTTTAAATTATAAAACATAAAATGGCCTCAACGTCAAAGGTTCTTCGTGAAAAAGACAAAATATTTTTAATAGGCAATGATGCACATCAAATTATTGGTAGTAAGTTGCCCTCAAACAAACAAGTTTTGCAAGTACTTTTTTTTAATATGCGTATAGTTAAATTGAATTTACGTGAAAGTGCAAAATTGATTATTGAACAAGTAGTTGTGTTTTGGCAAAAAGCAAGGATTCCAACTAAGGAAAAACATCATTCTGTACAAAAGCTGGAATCATTATACTCTGAATGGAGGAGTCTGCAAAAACGAAGAAATACAAGAACAGAAACTCAAAAAAGGAAGGAACAACAATTCGTTGAAAAATTAAACGACCTATTCGATATCGCACATGCGAACGCTTTAGATTTAATAGATGTAGAAGAAGATAAACAGTTTTTGCTTCTTCAAAGGCAGAAAGGGCGACCAGGTTGTATGCTTGGTGTTGATATCAGGTTACATCAACAAGAGAAGAGAACTGAACAACGACTGGAAAGAGAAGATACAAGGAGAAAACGAACTTACGAAGAGATGAAAAATTTAAATAAGTACGCAGTTGTTTACTTAATAATAAAGATTTGATTACGATATACACAATTTAAATAACTTAAAAATGTTCATAATATATATAATTACGATGTAAACTATCTAAAATGACGAAAATTATCATGATTTTTTATCGAACAGTGCCTTTTTAAAATAATTATTACAAAACAACGTATTTTAAGAGGATTTGTAATTAATGTTTCATGAAATTTATCTATTTCAGATGAAACTGTTGATCTTGGTGTTTTATCATCAACATCGTCAAGTACAAGTACTTCTAGTACTTTAAGTATTCCTGATACATCTCACCAAATCGTCATTAAGGAACAACCAGGTCCTTCTGGTGCTGCAGTAAGAGGTACGGAGGACTTTATTACACCAAGACTTGCTGCGGCATTGGACAGATGTAAAGTAAGTGATAGAAATGCAGTACACCTTTTAATAGCAGCTGGAGAAGCATTTGGATTAGATGTAAATAATTTATCAATTAGTCGATCATCAATTTATCGAAGCCGTGAACGACTTAGAACAGAATACGCTGAAAAACTTCGAGCTGAATTCGATTTATCTGAAATGGATGTAGCTGTCGTTCACTGGGATGGAAAAATTCTTCCAGCATTAACAGGAAAAGACCATGTTGACCGGTTGCCTATAATTCTATCATTTAAAGGTTCTCAGAAACTGCTTGGTGTCCCTGCATCAACATCTAGTACTGGAAAGGATCAAGCTACAGCAGTTTATGAAACGCTCCAAGAATGGGGTGTTACAGATAGAGTACAAGGTTTGTGTTGTGATACGACTGCATCTAACACAGGGCGATTTAAAGGAGCCTGTGTTATATTAGAGCAACTGTTAGAACGTGACATTTTATATTTTCCATGCAGGCACCACATCTACGAAATTATACTGAAAAAAGCTTTCGAAGAAAAATTTGGGGCGACTTCAGGTCCAGATGTACCGATATAATAATAATAATAATAATAATAATAAAGGACTTTATTGCCAAAAAAAAAACAAATAGATAATACATTCAGATATAAGAATTTAAAATTTTTTGTGGCAACGGCGGAGTTCAGATGCAATCAATTACATCTGCTCTTACACTCAACCGACAAAAAATAAGTACAAAAAAATTGTTTATAATGGCAAAAGTTCAAAATTGAAAATTAAAATCTAAATTGAATATAATTGTCTGAAATTGAATCCCAGACGCACCAGCCAATATTATGCACTAATAATAAATTAATCAAACATTGAGATGATTTAAAAAAAATTATCCTTTATTCTCATTCAAGCACTGTCTTGATGTTCAAAAAGATAAGATGACACGTATCGTTTAAAGGCAGCAATAGAAAGATCTTTGCTACAGGATGGCAAGGAATTATAAATTTTAGCAGCACTATATGAAAAACAACGTTCGAAAAATACAGATCTGTGAGGTGGGATAGTTAATAGCCCTTTATTCCGGATGTTGATATTATGAGTATCAGTTCTAAATGTCAGTCTGTCAGAAAGATAACTTGGTGTTTTGTTAATTAATAATTTATGGACAAAACAGGCCGAGTGTAGAAAGCGACGATTGCCCATATTTAACCATTTAGAGTCTCGCAGTTTGTGTGAAATATGATCATATTTTCTAATTCCATAAATTAACCTTAAACAAGAGTTTTGAATTCGTTGAACTCTCCTGGCATCAGAACTTTCCAAACAAGGTCCATAAACTAAATCAGCAAAATTAAAATGAGACAAAACAAAAGCATTGCATAAGGTCTTCTTCGCATCTGGAGTTAAAAAATGTCTGTTAACGTACAAAATTTTTAAGTTGCTGAACGCTTTTTGTATGCACTTGCTAATATGAAGATCAAATCTTAAATTAGAGTCTATAGTTAAACCTAAATTACGACCGGAGTTTTGTACACCTAAAGCTGTCCCAGCAATGTTAATATTTACTAACGGTATTAAATTATCTCTGTCTTTTGGTTTGCAAAAAAGCATAATAGTAGATTTTATAGGATTTATAAGCAGAGAATGTTGTTCAGATATCGCTATTAAATTTGAGAGATCAGTATTGATTAAATTGTTAGCTTCATTGATGTTGTTGAGATTAAATGGTAAATAGATTTGCGTATCATCGGCATAAAAGTGACAGTTACAATTTTTGACATTATTAATAAAATCTGCAGTGTAAATAATATATAATAAAGGACCCAATATAGAACCTTGCGGGACACCCGACTCTACACTTTTCACGTTCGAAATTGAGTTACTTAGTTTAACTAGTTGCGTTCTTTGAGTTAAAAAACTTTTTACAAGCTCAATTGCATTATTACCAAAACCAAAATAATGTAGTTTAGATAATAATAGTTCATGGTCAATCATATCGAATGCCTTGGAGTAATCTAAAAGAATCAAGATAGTAGCCAAGTTATTTTCCAAAGCATTAAATATGTCGTCCGTGATACAAGCAAGAGCAGATACACAGCTGTACCCCTTCCGGAAACCTGACTGTACAATAGGAAGAATGTTAAAATAATGGAGATGATTCCGAATTTGCTTTTCCATAATTTTTTCTAATAGTTTAGATATTGCGGGAAGAATGCTGATTGGGCGTAAATCCCTAAAGCTAGAAGGAGAGTTGGTTTTGGGAAGAGGAATGACGTGTGCTATTTTCCAACTATCAGGGAAGTAATTAATTTCTAAGCAACAATTGATAATATGAAGTAAATATTTAATAATAAAAGGGCAGCACATTTTTATCATATTGATACTAATGTTATCTGCCCCAACAGAATTTGAGTTAATTGTGCATAAGGAATCCAACACATCATTTTCTGTGACTAGGGAGAAGCCGAACAAACGAGTAACATTATTTTTTAAATTATTTTCATAAAATATTTTTAAATTGGGATCAGGTTGTATTTTCTTTGTAGCAATTTCATCAACAAAAAAATTATTAATAGCGTTAACGTCACAAAGTGTAGCGGGAATAACACGATTTTTTGGTTGAACATTAAGGTCCAGTTTTTTAAGAGCCGACCATATATTATTTTTGTTTTTGGTCAAGATCGATTGTAAATAAGCGCGTTTCTCCCGTCTGATAGCACTGGTGGTGAAATTACGTAAAGTTTTGTAATAATCCCAGTTACTAGGGTTTTTAGATTTTTTAAATTTCTGAAGAGATTTGTTACGTAACTTGATTAGTAGTCTGATATTGTCTGTCAGCCAAGGAGCTTCGGGTTTCGTGAATCTAGCAGTGCGAATAGGTGCGAAAGAGTTGAACAAATATAATACATTATCACTGAAAAAAGTTACTTTCGAATCAATGTCATTAAGTCGAAACATTGCATCCCACGGTACAGCTTCCAACGCCACGGTGAATGCATCACGATTGAAATTATTAAAATCTCTGTACGTTTTGAAATTTACTGCAGTACTAACATGACCGACATTCAGATAACAGTATGTTAAAGAATGATCGGATATTCCATGCATACTCCTCACACCCTTATCACATATAATTTCGGAATTAGATGTAATAATTAGATCGATAAGTGTGGAGGAGGACTTAGTGACTCTAGTTGGTTCGGTCATGATTTGTTTAAATCCATAAACTTCAAGTAATTCTAAAAATTTTAAACAGTTTGAATTGTTGGTAGACAAGTCGATATTGAAGTCACCCACACATAACAAATCATCACAAAACGGAATCACAGATGCAAAAGAGTCCTCCAATGCATTAAAGAAATCATCATATTCCTTCCAGCGAGCCCTGTAAATAGCACCAAGAGATAATCGCTTTTTGTTTAAAGTAAATGTTATCCAAAATTGTTCAAAATGTATATTATTATCTGTATTAATTACGGTAAATACGATATTGTTTTTAATATAGTATGCTAGGCCACCACCTCGTGATATGCGATCTTTCCTTATCATTTGATATCCATTTAATTTAAAAACGTTATCAGAAATGTTAGGATTTAACCACGTTTCGGACAGAGCAATAATATCATAATCAAACTGGTACACATGATCTCTGAACTCATAAAAACCCGTACCAATCGATTCAATATTGAAGTGTGCAATTTTAAGGGCCATGTACGTCTACAAATTCAATTCCAAGACAAAACAAAATACAAACAAAACAAGCAGTAAAATTAAAAAGTTAAGATAACTACAGATGATGCGAGCAATTAGTGTAGGTGCGCTCCTAACCACAAAATGAACGTAAAATTTCTGTATTGCGGCTATAATCAAATAAAAATTAATGTAATAGGATAATTAAATTAAAATATAGTTTAAGGAACCAAAACTGCATTGTAAAAGGCACAATTTTGCAGCCCAAGCGACATTATAATAGTAACATATTTTTTAACTTAAAAATAAATCTTCGTAAAGCGAGTAATTAAAATGGCTTACAACAAAGGTAAAATAATAAAAAAGTAAAGACAATCATACGTGTCTAAACTGCAGCAGCAGATAATAGATTATCCATCTCATCACATGTTAGGATCTTCACAAGGCCATCTACATTCCGGAAAATCCTTCCATCGCTGCTCCAGACATTCTTCACACCGAACTTTTTTGCTGCAGCCTGGAGTACCGACAGTCTATACCCAGTTAGATCTTCTTTGATAACTAGCTTACTACCCTTCAAACGTTTTTTTAAATCGAAGACATGTTTTCTTTTTCGATACGACAAGAACTTGATTATAATAGCCCGGGGTTTATCACCAGACGGCCGACCCACACGATGGGAGCGTTCGATATCATCCAACGATATGCAGTTGGGACCCAAGCGTCTGATTAAATGATCAATCACTAGTACATCTGTATTTTCATTCTTGTTTTCCGGGATTCCAAACAAACGCAAATTATTACGACGGGTATATTGTTCAAGACTATCAACTCGGTGATTTACTTGTTTGATGGCATTTTTGTTTATTGCAATAGTAGAATTGATATCGTCGAACCGCTCATTCAAGGACTCAATTTTATCATTAATCTCAGCCATGATTTTAGCAGAGACAGCTGTTGATATGCGTGTAATTAGAAATTCCATCGACTTTTCATCCAGGGTAATCGCTTCTGGTTCTTTATCACTCCTATTCGACCGTAAACAAGGTTTATCAGCCGGCATTTTGCAGAGCTAAATCGTCCGTAAAGAGTACCCAAAATTGCTGCGCGCGCGTTGCAATAAGCACTACACACATGAAAACGAAAATTAGAGAACTTATCGTCCGTTGGCACGCTAATTGATACGCAAATAATGTTCAGCCACTGATGATTCACTTATTGCACCAAAAATTATCCAGATTAGAACTTTATTGGCCACAAAACTAGCGATTGAAACTCGGAGCGCAGTCACAACTACACACTCAGTACAGCCATCTTTATTTTATATTTAAACGTTTTCAACAAGCGTGGGATAGAACTAACGTTACAGTTTTCGAACCCGGAATAAATGATTTAGTTATTAGGCAAGCACTGCAAGACGTAGTACAGGAGATGATTTCATTCTGTATGGACCAATTACGCAAACAACAGCCACGAACTATCGAGAGCTCCTAGAATTAACAATAGTTTTTCTTGGTGGTACACCTCCACGTCGAATATTTTTTCGCGTTCCAGGAGCAATGCATCATGCTCGCTGGATGATGAAGGCAATTTATTGTCTAAAAATGTTTTTATTTCGCAGCCAAATCAAGGAAATAAAAATAAACGAAAATGCACTCCGTGACATTTGTATCTTTTTAGTAAAATTATATATTAAAGCATGGTTTGGCGCACCCGTTGCTGCTGAGGCACCTCATCAGGATTTGCTATTTCTTAAAAATTTTATTAAATATGAGGAGATAGATGCAAAGATATCACGAGCTACATTAACAAAATTTTGCGGCCACTTATGGTACTTAAATCCTGAAGCAGCAGCGGTATCTTTTTTTAATGAAAATCTGACTTATGAAACAAAACAAAAAATGGTACAAGCAATTAACTCTAAAGAGGATGATTCAGAAGGCACTAACAAACGTATTATAATAAATCCAAATTATGCATCACAATATCTGGAAAAAGATATCGACGAGTTTATTACAACAGAATCTGTTAACTTTTTCGATCGTTTCAAAATCTCTAAAGAATTTTTGAACTTAGAAACATCAGATTGGAATGCTAACGAAGGTTTTCAAGAAGGCTTGGAAGAAGTAAAAAGTCTTCACGTCACAAATGATATTGCGGAAAGAAGTGTTAAACTGATCGAAGAATATAATAGCTTAATTACTAAAAAGGAGGACCAAACACAGTACTTGCTACAAGTTGTTAGTGATTATCGGCGTCAATATCCGGATTCCACTAAAGCGTCTTTATCAACAAAAAAGTAATTATTGTGATATATATTTCATTATTTTACATATAAGTAACTTACTCTATATTTTTTTAATTTATAAGTTAGTAAATATAATTCTTTAAATTTATGTGCATTCAGTAATTATTTAATATTGTTCGTTTTCTTTAATTTGTAAATAAATATATTTGCTTAATTCTCTTATATTTTTAATTATTAATATGAAAAAGCAATTTTTCGATAATTTTTACCTTCTTCTAATACTTAACGCATATTTTTTAAATTCCAACAAGTTTACGAAGAAATTGCATATAACTAAATTTGTAGCAAATTAAATTTCCTTTAATTTATTTTATTATCAAAATTTCGATACGACTAACTGTTCGCGAGATATTAATTAATAAAAAGTGAATTAAGTTAAAATCCGCAATTTGGAAACTGCCGGGGCTCGGTGGCACGTGTTAATATTATTCGATTGCGCTCAACATTTTTATAGGTTTGTCTTTTCGGCATTGGAACGACTTTAGGGGGTGCGACCAAAAAAATTTGAATTTTTTTTTCCACTAAGTATAACGTAGAACCACCCTAATGCATATAGTAAGTATACCTACATAAATTAATTGACATGAACGTGTACATACACCTCTCCAGTTTTATTATTTAAAACTCCACTCTCGTGGTAAATTTATCCTGACATCTTTAAAACGTAATAATTGTAAGTACTATTAACAGTTCTAACATATTTAATAATTCTTCTGTACATAATTTTTAGGAGGATTTCGCATAATGCGATCGACATTTCTGCCAACACCTGTTGCACCATGACTTCAAAATGGCTTTCAGCTTTGATTTGTATATTTACGGACTTCACAATTTTAAATTCCCATTCTAAAAATTCTTGTATTTACGGTATGTTCTTTGTTTCTTTGTTAATACATGCATTTTTAATATTTATAGAAATTATTATTACAGAATACTAAATAACCAAATTATGTCCCAGTTTAACAAAGAAATATAAATTTTCCATTTTATGCTACTCAAAAAGTTTCTTCCTGTTTATCCTTAAAAGATGCTAAGTAAATACTAGGTGAATATAATATACATTACATTTTATTGCTCTGAAATGGTTTTTATTTGCTCTCAATTTTAAAATAACTTTTACAGGTACTACTGATCATAAATTTGCGTTATTGAGAAATTACTACAAGTCTTTACTACTAATTTATTTCTATGGACTGGATGATGGAAAGTGTTTTTTGTTGGAACTCTTTTTTACAAGGTATTTTATTGAGAATATGTTTTTTCGTTTCACTTCATTTTTATTTTTTCTTGTATTAGAGATTTTAAAGTGTATTTTTAACTGTGTAACCTGTGCACCTGACTGAAGAAGACACATAGAATGTCGAAATAATCACTATATTGCAGAATTTTCTTTCTGAATATTGCCTTTAGTTGCCATTCTCCGTTTATTAAAAATTTTATTGTCTATGCCAGCTACTAATTTTTAACATAATTATTATTAATATTATTTTTAGACCCTCTGCCACTATGCTTGTGGACGCTGGAGGCGATATATTATCTCTGAAAAGGCATGGGGGTTAGAACAGTACTACCGTGGTAGAATCCTATTTGGAGGAATCCATAGGAAATAAAATTTCTATTTGTAATAATAATAATAAGATTCTGAGGCTAGACGGAATCAGCTAAGTACTTCTTCTATGATGTACCTTACGGAAAGTGACGTGGGTACATCTAAGCAATTGCCAAGTACAACTGCACCCTCACCGAATTTCCATGTACAAAACGTTTCGCCGAATTCTCGTCTTTTACCGAAATTTCTATTGAAAACTGCGTGAAGTGCATAACAAAATGTTCTTCAAAATACTTAAAATCGCATTATCTCCAAAACGGTTATTTGAGTGACTTTTATAAAGAGTACCTTTTCTGTACATTCAGATACAGGGAATACAATTACTTTTAGAAAAATACAAAAAAGCCAAAAGTTTAAAAACTAATTGAAATTTAATAACCTACTCCACGCCCCCCATATGCGCCGCTTCTACATAATGTATTCTAACAAAATTAGGCATAAAAGTTACAGCTTCAATAGAAACTATGGGCCGTAGTTCAATAAGGAAGAGTTTTAGGACATATGTTCATCTGAATTTTTCGTAATTTTGATGTCACAAATCTACTACAAAAATTAGGCCGTTATTTCCCATATAAAATATTACCGAAATATTAAAAATCTTAAGTGGACACAAATTGGATCCAGCAACGTAGCCCTCGTCGTATCGATTCAAAACTGTCTATTCTTGTTCCAAGTAACCAAGCAAATAGTTATTTGAAAACTTTTATCTCTGCTGAAGACTGTAATTAAACATTACTCTCCTTTAGCGCTGAAATCGACACCGCCGCACAGTTTGCCTTTCCCACGGTATCGAGGACTATGAGAAGACAGCGTCAAAAGGTTCAGCCTCCGACTACAAATTCGTTAGAAGAATATGGCAACATATGCTTAGACAATGAAAGATTTGGCTTGGTGGATCGGGAATCATTTTGCCGGGGTCTCGTTGGAAGTGCAGATTCGGCTTCAGTACTGTTTCTGTCGGAAAATTTAAAAGCGCTGCTATCTGATGCAAAAGAAATACATGTCGATGGTACATTTAAGACTCGTCCTAGACACCCTGAAAGTAGCCAACTCCTAACGGTCCTGGCTATTCAATACGGAATCGTATGCCTACACTAGTCTATGTCTACACATTAGACTTATTTATAATTACATGTGTTCCCGTGTGCATTTGTCCTAATGCCAAATCGGTCTGCAGCCGCATATAACGGAGTGTTCAAAACTGAAAGAACTTTTGCCATCATTTAAACCAAATCTGATTATGACAGATTACGAAAAAGCTCTGATCAAATCTCTGGACGAGAACTTTACAGGTGCTAAAAAAACTGGGTGCTTTTTCACTACTCTCAAGTAACTAAAGTTGTATAGAATATACACGTTAGTTTATACTCGTCGCTAAATCAAGGTAATGTTCTGTTCTAGGCTATCATCCGGAAGGCTGACAATTTAGGGATGCGTCAGTTACTAACTACCAACTTGACTGCCCGAAATAGTGTGAAATATTTATTGTGTCTACCTTTGTTACCGGCCGATAAAATAACGACAGGTCTGGAGTGGATAAAGACATTCTTGGCCGAAAACAGTTTGAAAGAAGAATTCGAAATGCTTATGAGGTGAGTGATGAATTTGACTTTGTTAGCATATTTTCTGTTTATGCCGTTTATGAATATGTAGAATGTAGGTATGTCAACTAAGTTTCTTAAACTTGTTTTTAGATATCACGAAAGGCAGTGGATATCGAGAGTTGGCGTCTACTCTATTTCTGTATTTAAGAGAGCTAGACGTACCAATAACGACGCAGAATCGTTTTACACCGCACTGCAACGTATTCTAACTATAAGTTGGCCAAACGTGTGACAGTTCACTGGTAATTATCTTTGTATTTATATATACCCATAAGCGTAAATTTACGAATGTATAAACCTTCCAAAATGCTATATTTGTTGTAGATGGGTTGAGGAACATTGCGGCAACCACCGTTAGAGAGCTGCGAGCATTTGTCGACAACGGCCCACCCATTAAAAGTCTGCCAAAAAGAAAATACAGGCTCAACGAAAGACGCATACAAAATGCGGAAGATCCACTGTGTATGGTGTGCCAGTCCGTGCCACCCACAACTATTCTCATTCCGTGCGGCCACTTTGAACTCTGCAATAAATGCACTGCAGAGTATCAGAGGAAGAATTCTGAAGATCAGAGAACAGACGAGGAATGGGGTCACACTTATAATTATTCCGTCTGCCCCATGAACAGAAGGGACATAGAGCAATATATTAAAGTAGTCAATACCTAATAAGAACAAAAATAAAATATATAATTTATTTTTCCGTCGACCTCCCTATAAAATGTGATTTTACGGACGCATTTACGTACCAAAAATGTCAGTTTTTTGGACACCATTAATTTTTCGTCCGCAAACAATTTTTGTCCGCAAATGCTTTTCGTCCGCAAACACTTTACGGCCGCACTTTACAGCCGCAAACGCTTTTCGTCCGTAAACACTTTTCATCCGCAAACACTTTTCGTCTGCAAACGCTTTTTGTCCGCAAACGTTTTTCGTCCTCAATAACTCTTATAATTCGGACTTCACTTTAATTTTTTTTTCAAATTATGATGGTCGACGGAAAAATTTAATATGCACCTCGGACGAAAGCTGCTTTTTATGGCCTTGCCTGATTGCTTGCCTCGGCTATCGCCTCGGCCAGCAATTGCAGACATCGTCCATAAAAAGCCAATTTTTCGTTCTTGATGCATAAATAACTATTTCCGTCGACCTACCTATAAAATGTAATTTTACGGACGCATTTACGTACCAAAAATGTCAGTTTTTTGGACACCATTAATTTTTCGTCCGCAAACACTTTTCGTCCGCAAATGCTTTTCGTCCGCAAACACTTTACGGCCGCACTTTACAGCCGCAAAAGCTTTTCGTCCGCAAACACTTTTCGTCCGGAAATGCTTTTCGTCCGCAAACGCTTTTTGTCCGCAAACGTTTTTCGTCCTCAACAACTCTTATAATTCGGACACCACTTTAATTTTTTTTCAAAAAATGACGGTCGACGGAAAAATTTAATATGCGCCTTGGACGAAAACTGCTTTTTATGGCCTTGCCTGATTGCCTGCCTCGGCTATAGCCTCGGCCAACAATTTCAGGCATCGTCCATAAAAAGCCAGTTTTTCGACCTAGCTACATAAATAACTATTGCTGTATTAAATAAAACCTTTAGTTTGATAAGTATAATGCGTATCTATTAAATATATTTAAAAATATAAAGTAGTTTAATTAAATCAAAAAACCTTCTAAAAAAGTTTATCTGCTTGCGTTTTATAATGACAACATTATCAACGTCATCTGAATGTCGTAATTAAGGTACTATATTTGAGGAGCAAGCAAGCAAAACCAGATAAATCCACTTTTGGGCAAAAATGAGTTAAATATCGATTCTTATTTCTTTTGGTCAGATAAATCCAATGGTAAACTCAGATTTAACCTAAATGTATTACATCCCCTTTAAAATCGACCTCAAAGTCAGGCAATTCAAGCAAAACCAGATAAATCCACAAAATAAAATTGCATAGGCATTTTTCAAGCAAAAAGGGACAAATCCGTCTTCGAATGTATTATTTTTATATTCCTATCCGTGATATTTTGCACGCATTCTTACTAGTCAATCTATTTTTGGCTTTCACTGTCCAAGGTTAACAAGACGTTAGCATGTCATTTGTTGTTCGGATATCTCTTTCTGATTCAAGGAAGGCAGCGTGGGTTAGAAGAGAGCACTAGTGGCAGGCAGGCTGCCCCCCTCCTGCATCCTTCTTCAAACAGTACTGCTTTCGGTTTTAGTTTAGTTTGTTATTCCAGTCATTGTGGTCGTCGATGTGCGAGAAATCAGTGCACGTTTTCGAACAAGTTTATACGTTATTATTATTGTTTTCGGAGATTAGTGGCAGATGATGGACGAGCATGATGATGGTCTTGACGTATCTGTTAGAGAAGGTAATTCAATTTGTATTGAATTTTGTATTTTATTTGTAAGAGTGTGATTTTTTAGGCAATACTGGGACTCGCACCAGAAAGTCGAAATCTCCCGAGAATCAAAGATTGCGCAAGCAACAAAAATATGTTGATAAGGATCCTGAACTACTAAGATTTGCGAGACCATGCAATCATAACACTACTAGTTATAAATGCAATACTGTTACCTTGTCAAACTCATTCGAAAAAAGTTTTATGCTGTTCCGGATAAAGTTTCTCAGGACATTAAGGTATGTCATATGCTGGGTGTTTGTGGAAAAGCAAGGAATCGGCCCAAGAAAGAAAATCCAAAAAATCGCCTTAATATTACTTATTATCTTCAATCACATGAAAAGAAATCCATAAGAGTGTGTCAAGAATTTTTTACTAGAAGTTTGGGTATAGCAAAAAATCGAGTCAATATAGTTGCAAAAACTCTTCACGAAGGAAGAGTGCCAAAGGAATCTCGTGGTGGCGATCGTATGTCCAGAAAAACAGAAGATAAAAAAAATCAAATAAGAGAATTTATTGGAGATTTAAGGGGTACCGAAAGTCATTACAATAGAAAAAAATCTGTGAGATTATACTTGCCAGCTAATTTGAGTATTGCAAAATTGCATAAGATTTATAATAATTCAGAGCAGGCTGCAAAATATAAATCAAGTTTATCAATGTTTTCGAGGATTTTTTGTGGAGAGTTTAATATCGGGTTTTCATCACCCGCGTCAGCCTGTTGTGCTCTATGCATACGTCTTAAGGACAATATAAGAAAAGAAAAAGATCAAAAGAAAAAATCCGACTTGATGATCGAACGTCGACTACATAGAAAAAGGTCAGAAGCATTCTACAAACTTGCAAAGGAAGATCCTCCAAATTCAATAAGTTTTTGCTTCGATCTACAGCAAGTACAGCCATTGCCTCGCACTCCAATTTCGGATGCCTTTTACTCTCACCAAGTTAGCCTCTACGTATTTTGCTGCGTCAGAATGGATTCAAGGCGTCCTACATTCTACACCTGGACTGAGGTACAAGCTGGACGTGGCTCAATTCAGATAGGTTCTGCTCTCTTAAATTATCTGAATTCACTGGAACTCGAAGATATTGAAGTATTGAGACTATTCTGTGATGGCTGGCCAAAACAAGAACTCTCATATTGTACATGCTCTTTATTTTTGGCTCCAAAATAGGCCCCCTGCTGTTTTAAAAGAAATCCAACTGACATTTCCAGTTCGAGGTCATAGCTTCCTCCCAGCGGACAAGGTTTTTGGTCGTGTGGAAAAATGTTTACGAACAAACACAACAATAATAAGCAAGGAAGAATACTTCGAAATATATTCTCAGTTTGGAACAGTGAAGCAACTTGGCGTTGACTGGAAACTGTACAATATTAAAAACCTGCAAAATTGTTTTAAGAAAATCACAGGTATTTCCGACATTAAGCGAATTCGTATCAAGAAATCTCATAATAAAAAATCGGGAGTGTGCTCCCCTAGACTTTCTCGCATTCGCCTTGGTACTGATAACTATTGGTGTTTAACAGTTGTATATGTATCTATCTATGTTTACATTAAAAACGTTCTGCGTAAATACAATTTTATTTTAAGTTTTGTGCCCCAAAACAACTTACTTATCTGCCTTTTCGCTACGCGCCTGTACAAACATATGAAAGTATGTGTATGTATAATACGCGCATTGCCCGGGAACCACGAACGAGGACGCGGCAGATTTAAGTTCCCATTACCTCTTAATGGTGGGTTCAAATATGTGTTAATGGGAAAATAAATGATATTCTCAATATACACATATATTTATATTACCGAACATAAATAAATATGCAAATAAATAAATTTACAACTAAATAAATAAACAACTAAATAATTATACAAATAAATAAACATACAAATAGATAAATAAAGAAATGTTATATATGAGGAATTACATATTAACATTCATCACTGATGTTGATTATGGGAATGGTTCTAAACAGCGACTCTCAAATATTTTCCTACAGTGCTTCCGCAACTGAGAAACATCATACCTCTCATCGCATGGTCTTCTACCATAACATATTGACACTGCAACGGCAATGCAAAAGAAACCACACAAATAGTTATCCGATTGATGTTGAACCGGGTGAAATTGGACCTGAAAGTTTTCATCATACAATTTCCCAAGGTATAACTTCTCATCATGTGATAACCTTTTATAGTTCATACTATCGAAGATATGTACAATACTTCCATCGTAGTATGAACAAGTCCAATGGCCCACTGTATCACGTATTGGCTCTTGACCTCCGCTAAATAAAATTTGAATCTGCGGTGTACCAGAACGACGTGGAACAATTCCATCTGGCATTTGCAGAAGCAGTGGGGACTGTGGCGTAAAATTTGTAGACATTTCTAATATCCTATTGAAGTGATCAATATGGATATCTTCCATATATCCAGTAGGATTATCATATCCTTCGCTATCACAAATCACTGAATAGTGACGTATATCCATGGGACGGATCTCTTCTCTATTGTGAACTGTAATAATGGCATTTTCATTATTTAAATGGAGGTTACAATTATGGGTGATAGTTTGTATAGTTGATGTACTTATATATTTTACCTCTTTCGGTTTACGATCTTCTATGCGTCGGATCTTCACAACAGATGGAACCAGATTATTTCTATTGCTATTATTACAGACTTCTGAAATTATTTTCTTACTATTAATACAATAAATTGGTTTATGGTAGGAGAAATAAGTTTTTTAAACTCCAGCACAATATGAATTTATCGCAAACACCACATCTATTTGTGTATTTAAGTTTGTCGTAGGAACATTTACCGGAAGCACTGATTTAAATTTGTAGTTATTGAAAAATATATGTAATTCACTATCACTCTTATTTAAAATATCAATATTAAAATCACCCAATATAATAAATTCTTCTTGGTGACCTATTTTTTTCATGATTGTCTCAAAGGTAGCCCGAAACACACTTATAGGGGTATGAGGAGACTTATATCCTGAAATAATCTTCACTCCATCAACCGTAAGACCAAACAATTCTACATGGTACTGCTTGCTACTCTCGATACAGTGATGTATAACATCGGATACCTTTTCAATGTTGTCCTTCACATAACAAATTAATCCTCGGGAATTTTGCTCGGCATCACTTCTAAACACTATTTTATATCCATTCAATAAAAATTCTTCTTCCATCTTCGTTAGTGTTTCTGAAAATATCATTACATCACTGTAAAAATACCACTTGTCTGCCTTTATAAATTCAAATTTTCTTCTTAAGGAGTCTACATTCTGATAGGATATTTTGAATCCTGTAGATTCTTTAAACAAACGTTGTGGCACAGTTAAATATTTCTCATACCTCAGTCTATGCAACTCCTGTAAACAATGGTCCTCACTTTTCGATTCCTTCGGTGCTCTAAATTTCCCTACGATGTAAAGTCTTCCGATACTAGAGACACGACTTAATGCAACATACAACAATGGCCGGGTAATTCGTCTTATCTCATTAAAATCTATTGCAACTTGTTCATAAGTCTGTCCTTGGCTCTTATGTATTGTAATCGCTTCAGCTGGAACAATTGGAAACTGTGTTCTTAACGTCTGATATTGAAGTTTGTTCGAAATATTTAGTGCGAGGCATACTTTTCTGATCGGTATTAAATTTGTTGCAATTTTATAATCTTCGATGATCCTTTTATTAAGCAATCTTGCTTTGCATCCCACATTTGGAGCAGAAAAGTCAAACCACAGAATTTTTGCTTCTTGGCTATTTTCACTTTCAAATGATATTAACCGTAACACTCCGCAGGCACCATTGACTAATCCATCTTCTACATCAATGTTATTTGTTACCATATATTTAATTTCTGTCTTTAATCTTAATCGATGTGGTAGACTATTGACTTCACTTAATTTCTTGTTCTTCAGTCCTTCTAGTACCCTTTGTTTCATTGATTCGGACAGCTCTCCTAATATAAGATCCTTCGCTATTGAAACGTACTCCTGTCCAGGATGGTTTCGTATCTTGTCTTCATTATAATTGTCCACAGCTTTATTCTCTCCGTATAATCGTATGGCTCCCTTTGAAACTGCTGTCGCTGATACTTGCCTCGATCTGAACAACTCTATGTGCTTGTCTGTCATATTGCCACTTGCTAAGGCATTCAACGCTTCGATAAAGTCAAATTCATCTTTCTGGCGCATTATTTGTGACAATTCATAATATTTAAACAACTCCCAAAGTGGAGTTATATCGAGTAAATCACAAAATTCATTGCCCTTTCCCAATTTGTATATCGGTGAATCCATTACAGGTGGTAGTTGATTTAAATCTCCCACGACTAAAACAGATACTCCTCAGAATGGTTTATTAACTCCCAGTATTTGTCGGAGCCGTGAATCAACACGACTGAAAAGAACACCATTGAAATTTCATCGATGATCAACAATTTAATGTTAAAGAGCTTCTCCCTTATTGAATTTGCCACTTCAGTTAATAATTCTGGCATCTGTCCTCCAAATTCTGAAACGGGCAATGCGAATGCTGTGTGCAACGTAACTCCCTCGATGAGAAATGCAGCTTTTCCAGATGGGGCGCATAAAAGTACATAAATATTATCTCCAGTTGCACCAGGCTGTGAATCGAAGTAACTTGTGATAGACTGGTACACGCATCTGATAACCGTACTTTTTCCCACGGCTGCGGATCCACTTAAGAAAATATGGAATGGTGTGACTCCCAGTTTGAATGCATTTAGTATATGCATAACAAACTCCTTCTGGCCCTCATTTAGTTGTGATGCTAATAAACAAATGTCTTCTGTTGGTATCCGTTTTGGGCAGCTGTATTCTTATTAGTCGGAGCTTCCTGCCCTCCTTGCTGCATTACATCTACTCGCTGGCCCGGAGAAATGTTTTCTTTTCTAAACTCTTCTGCTTCATCTTCTTCAACTTCGATAAATTCTTGATGGGCATTTTCTAGTGCTTCTTCTAAAATTTCATCACCTATCACCGAAAATAGTTTTCTGTTTTCGTCAATCCTTTCGTAATGTTCATTATACACCTCTTCACAATTAACACTTTCAATTTGTTGTAGTTCGTTGCGCCATGGCATAAAGAGCAGGACTTGCTCTCGAAAGTAATTTACTCGATCCTGCTGAAGTTTGTACCGTCGATACCTAATCACTGAAGATTTTTTTTACGCCTATATTCTTTTGAGTGATCAATGTCTAAGTTGTCTTCGTCTAAATCTACTTCTCTTCGAATTGGTACGTATTCAGAGGCAAATTGTGCCAGACATATCTCCTCTAAAGTCTCTGGACGTACAGAGTATTTTTCAAACACATCATCCATATAAACTTGTGTAAAATCCTCATTGAAACGTCGCAACTCTATGTTCGTCTTCAACATCCTGGCTCGTTCCTCTCGTGGTCCTGTATTAATGAATATTGTTTTTCGGCTACACTTTGATAATGGCATTGACAACACATGGTACGCTGCTTCTTGTGCTGACATCAAGTTGCTGTTGAGAAAAACATTTGCTATAGTCCTAAACTTGTCCTTGATATTTTTGTTGCCTTTCTGAGCTTCCGATGCTGCATCACGTAATATTTTTGATAACCCACTGTCCACTTTACTGATATATTTAGTAATATACGATGCAATTCCGTACTCTTCCAGCACATACTGTAGATCCATGTTTGACTCGAATAAATGCAGGATATCTTTGTTGTACCCATTGACGTTCACTTCGTTACTTTTCCTTTTTAAGAAAACTTGGGGTCTTTTCAATGAACTTCTGAGGGCAGATATATATGTCTTTTCATTCATATTTAATTCCTTTAAAATTTCTTCAAAAGAAATACAACTATTGGTTTTTGCATAGTTTACCATCTGTTTTCTTATTTTTGTTAAATTTTCTTTCTGCAATTCATTTGTCTCATCTTCATTGAGAGGTTCCAAAATCATTATCCTTGGCATAACTGGTAAGGGAAAATTAAATATGCACTTAGCCTTATTGCGTTTTCCTTTGTAGCACGTATGTGAATGTCGATGCATTTGCAATTGTACATAAGGGTCATCTTCCTTGTACTTACACGTGATAAATTTATCTATAAAAGCAACACAGTCTTCGATGGACTCCGGAGAATGTAAATCATAAACGGGTGTATCCTTAAGCCACAGAAAGATATGTTCGTGTGGTGATCCACGTTGCTGAAATTCAACTCGTTCGTATGAATCTTCGACAATGAATTTTTCAAATATAGAATCTTCTTCCTTCAATAGCATCATTAATTTGGACATCTTGTAGTTGAAGTATCGGGCACAAGTCACAGGGTCATTTTTAATTAAATGAGTCTTCTGATAGTCGGTCAATGCGTTTGCTTCTTCGATCGTAATAGGTACTCCTTGTAACGTTGAAAGTGTCTTGAGTAATTCCGGCCACTTGGTTTCTCCAGCTGAAATAGTTAAAAAGAATGTGGGTTTTCCTAATTGTCGAATAGTTGCCATTAGTTCTTTCTTCCGAGTTTCCCAGTACGACGGTGATGATCTAATCTGCTTAAAAATTTGTATCCTTCGTCAATTTTTATTAAATTATCCAGGTAATTACTATCGAGTGCATTCTTTGCATTCATTCCTGCGGTCTTCTTTGTTTTTCTTAAACACATGTTTATACTTGCCAAACATGTCATTTCTAATTTCTTCTTCGCCATAAATAATAATCTTGACGGAATGCAAGCTCTCCTGTCTCTATGGCGAGTTTCAAATTTGACCCGATCACTATACGTAAACTTAGATGGCATAATAAATTTGTGGCCACAGAAAATTTTTGGAAAACACAATTCATCAATGTCACTAACTGCATGCCATGGCACTGGTAACTTGCCTTGACCGGGTGCGATCACTTGTGCATTGTCAACAATTTCTTTATTCCTGTCAATTAACATAACTTCTTCGTCCACTTCGTCACATGAATTTTCTTCATCACTATTTTCTTCCCACACTTCATTTTCAGCAAAATTTTTTTTTACAAATTCACTATCTGATACATCATCACTATCTTTTTTATCGTTGTCATCTATAATGAAATCCACTTCACTTTGATTATCGTATCGTTCAAAGTAGCTCCTGTCCACAGTAACATTATGTTGTAGATATAACTGTGTTTGCACTAAATAATTTAAAGCTTCACAAACTGCATTTGGCCGAACAGTCTCAAACAGGTAGTGCGATTTATGAGTCATATGTCGTTTTAATTTAATTTGTATTGTTGCCAAGTTATCAAACGACCGTGGCAACACTTGTACCATATCCTCTATATCTATCAGTATGTTGACGACACTACCTTTCATTCCAATTTGAGGGTTTAAAGCGTATGCTTTAAGTGGTCTGAGCTGCGTAAAGTTTATATACGGTGCGACCATTCTTTCTTCTAGAACCGATAACACTTTTAAACACTCCGGCACCTCAACAAATTTCAGTCCGTTACTCGTAGCCAGTTTTGGAACATTGCCTTTATTAGCGTGTCGAGAACACGTAGCACAAATATATTCCGAAGCATAATTCAATATATGACCACTAAATTCTTCACCATATTTATCACACAATTTTTCAAAATTAAATTTCACTACAGAATGATTAAAAAATAGTCCTTCACAACAACAACAAATATTATCTGGCATTGAACATCGATCTTTCAGAAATTGTAACTTTATCTTTTTACTCACTGAATCACTTGCTCTTACTAAATTGTAATAATTTTCTCTGGCTTTAAAATAGTCAATATTTCTTCTCTCTTGCTTTAATTCCCGGTCCTGTATACGTTCAGTTTCACGATAGTTTGTTTGTGATCGTCTCAGACCCATAGCCGTGGAATTTCTTTGCTGTTCTGCAGTACGATATTTTTCCTGAGTTCTGTAATTTTTTATGGCCTCTAAGTTTCTTGTGTTTTGTTTATTTCAGTATTCTTCCTGGCTTCTATAATTCCTCGTGGCCTCTAAGTGTCTTGTATTTTCTTTATTGCGGTATTCTTCCTGACTTCTAAAGTTTTTCATGGCCTCCAAGTTTCTTGTGTTTTCTTTATTACGATATTCCTCTCGGCTTCTTCTTAATCTTATAGCTGCTGCATTATTTCTTTTTTCTGCCTCACTATATTCTTCTAGAGATCTTGATAAACGCATCCTTACTTTATTTTCCTCTCTTTCACTGTATTTATACGAAGAATCACTACGTACACTTTGCATTAATGATTTTCTCTCCTTTCTTCGTTGCGAATCACTTTTCTTTTTCACTCTCATTGTTATATTATGTTAGTCACTGTACAATTAACTTTACACTTTATTAGTAAACACTTACACTTTCGTTAGTGAATTGCACTAAACTTTACACTTTGTTAGTAAACACTTGAAATCGCTTTCAGTAGAAATTTGATAAAATCTAATACACACGTGGTATAAAATGGCTTCCTTTGTGTTGTGATTCACAAAAAAACCATCATACTAGCGTCGCGTCGTAGACAAATCAAAATGGCCGACATTGGCGTCGTTCCAAGGTAATATAACATCGGAATGAACCGAACGGATTCGAAGTTTTACGAAGCATAATCATATAGCGGTGGAGGAAGAGAGTCACATCCGAGGTTCTTCTTCTTGTTTGCGTTAACAAACTCGTAATGTTCAGTGGCGTCCTATGGTGTTGTGACCGAAAAAAGCGTTTTAGCGAAACTGTTAAGTAGTATTAAGTTGTTAAACACTAGTTAATACATTAATACCCTCTAATAACTTAATGTATGTAAACAAATAACAATCCGCTGGAGGTGATAGGGTGCAAAAATACGCACGCCTATGGAATGGAGGCCATCATGTGACTCGGCTCACTCCGGCCTCTGGACACAATTTTGATGTTGTCCTCTCCTGTCATTCTCCAATATACGTGCCGTTTCGCATGTTTAGCCGTAAACAATTAAAATATCTAATGTTTGCATTTGAGAACACCGTAAAAAAATAAATGTATTTTGATTTATCTTTCAGCACTTTCGAGTAGGTACTATGTAATTGAAAGTGATTTTCGACTAATGGCAACTGGCCCAAAACAATGTTAAATGTTTATTTTTTTTATTGGGCGCAACTACCAAATTGGTGGTAAACGTTATCTGTACACCACTAGTATATGTATCTACTTAACAATGTTTGTGTAACCGTATTAATGTTCTTTGTCTAAAAATATTGGTATAAAATTGTATCCATCGCGCGCCGCCATGGTTTTAAATAGGGTTCGATTATGTTCTTCGATCGAGATCCTTTTAACATGCATTGCGGTGCGCGGCAACGAATGATCTTTCACAGAAGATTTTACCAATTAATTGTTTTCTAGCAAATTTGAAAAGTTTATTGCAATGTATGTATATACATACAGCGATAAAATTACATTTTCAGGTAACCACTACCTGTTTAGGTAAAGTGCCGCTTTAGGTTAACCTATCATACTGAAATTTTATATCTGGGAGATTTTCTCAATAATAAATGTATGTGCAAAATTTCGTGCAAATACCTTGAAGCAAACTGGTACTTTACTTGAATGGATACCGCTACCTGTTTAGGTAAAATGCCACTTCCGGTTAACCGATCATGCTGAAATGTAATATCTGGTAGTTTTTCTACATAAGAAATGTATGTACAAAATTTTGTTCAAATATCTCGAAGCAAACTGGTACTTTACTTGAATAGGTACCGCTACCTGTTTAGGTAAAGTGCCACTTCCGGTTAACCGATTTCGCTCAAAATTTGATAGGAATCTACAAATTTTGAATAATGACTATGTACATAATTTCAAGGGTCTAACTTATTTCGTTTTTAAGTTATCGTGTTCACACACACACACACACACACACACACATACACATACACAGACATAATTCGAAAAATGGTTTTTTCGGACTCTAGGAAGTCTAAAACGTCAAGATTCGTCAAAATCTCGAAGTCGATTTTTTTTACGATTACAATACTTTCTCTATACTATCGTATGCGAGAACGTAAAAAGGAGAAGATATCGTAAAAGTACAGTGTCATCAGAATTTCAGAATTGAGTTGTTAAATGAGATACCCCAACATATTCTTAAAGCACGAAGAGAAGTTCCAAAGGTAATGCGATTTTTGCCTAAGAAAAAGAAAAAATCTCTAGCTCATTTGCTGGCTCAACAGTTTGGTCCAACCTGGAAAAATGATGACAGGCTAGCCTGGTACAAAAATATATTGAGTGAAACTCCGCTTGAAACTATTGCTGAAGAAGTCGAAACCGAAATCGAAGGACAAGATCAAAACGAACTTTGCGATTGCCTCCAATTTGTTACTTTCTTTGAATGTGTGAATTTAAAAATGAACGTTTTTTCCTTTTTTTGAAAACTTGTGAATTTAGAAATAATAAATGTGTGAAAACTAAAAAATTAATCTTTGTTTTATTTGAAAATGTATCAAAAGTTTATAATATTGCAATGGTCTTTAGCCCTCAAATCTGATTGCAGTACAAGCAAATAACAAATCAAATCACTAAAGCACAGAGTTGTAATAATGCAGGCATCTGAGAAAATTCACATAAATTGCCAAATCATAATAACACTGGTATAAATGGCCAATGACATTGTTTGTATTCGAATAGGCACAGAGATATGGAGACTCAAGTTCCGTGTATTGGGTTTAGCAATATAATTTTAAGCATAACATAATAGATTTGCACAAAGTAGAAGCCGAATCTAAATTAATTAAGAAATGGGCACAGAAAGTTCAAGTTAGACACAGCTTAAAATAGGAAGCGTAGAAAGTAAAGTCATTAGAGAATGAATAAGAAATGAACATTTTTAGAATAAAGGTGAGAATAAGAATGACCAGAAAGATAACGCAAAGAACATAGAAAAGCCAGGCAAGCCATTTTTGTACATGCAAATACAAGACTTGGGAATTTGAAGAGATTGCAGTGGCAAGAAATTAGATAAAATTCAAATAGCAGAAAATGAGACAATATTGGTGTATTAAAAAACGATTTAGTGTAGTGATAAACAATGGGCATTTAAGTGTTTTAAAATGAAGTGAGTGGCGCATTAAAACAAGGGGAAATGAACAATTCAAAAGACAATAATTTTAGTATATAAGAAATTGTGAATAAAATAATCAAAGATGTTAATTTAGCTTTTAAGATATGTAATTGTACATGATTTGAACTTCCTGAAGTTAAATTTGTAGACAGTGTTTTGTCAAAAACGACAAAAGAGGGGCAATTGTTCTGAAATAAATTGGTGAAAGTTACCTGAGTTTTGCTCTCACTTTAATTAAAGAATTTTAGTAGAAGGCATAAAATTATAGAAATAAAAAAGCACCATCGTGATCAGCGAATTGCAGTGTATCAGCACAATTGGAGGCAAGAATTTCCACGCACTTCAGATATTTTCGGTCCGAGGCGACTTCGGCAGGTTCGGCCAGGTGACGAGCTCTCACAGAACCAATTTGCGGCATCGTGAGTAGGCCTAGGGTGGCAAGATAGTTCGAGCAGCACCGCACATCAGGCCCCAACACAGCACAGCAGTCCGAGCAGTCCGGGGGCGAAGATTTCAGCCTCAAGCACCATAAGTATGTTGCGACTCCTACGAATGTGAGGTTAGTGTATTGTGAAATGTTGATCCGCGCGATTGGCATGAAAATCACATCATACCTTAATTACGACCTGGAGAATAAGAATATCATAACAGTTCCTGTGGATGGCGAGGTGTTTTCCCAGGATTTGCGAAATAAATCATCAATTGGAGGCCCCAGTAAACAAATGCAATTTTAAGCGTCCTTTTAAAATGGGCCAATGATAGATTTGCCTGAAAAACAATAGAACGATAAGACGCCACTTGAAGGCGCAATTATTCAAAATCTTACCGTAAAAATTTGTTCATTTAAGTGCTTGATAATTCAATTATACGCGAGCTGACAGGTAACTCGAATTTCTTGTGCAAGATTTTGACATTTCAGAATAGTGGCGGCGCAGTACGCCTAATTTTTAGTTCACCCGTCTACTTTTCCAGTGGCGTATCATTAAGATTTTAACGTACAAATTTAGGAACCTCAGACCCGAGAGCTTGAGTTTTTATTTTCATGTCTCTGTTTTCAAATGAGCTAGCAAAGTTATTATATCAGATGAATGGATTAAATAAAGGGCAAACTACCTTAAGAATAATTCTCAATTTGGCGTACCCAACAAAATAAGTTAATCAGTCAGTTTGATCTTAGCAAATGGTAAAACTAAATATTGTGTGGTGACCTATTTTATTTGCACCTTTTTAATTATATCATTACTCACAATAGTACACAATAGTTAGATAGGGTCATTGCAATATATATATATATATATACATATATATTAATATAACAAAAAAAAGTTAGATACATTGTTTTTAACTTAAAAAAGTTATTCAAAACATATCTACAGTGAAATAAGCAATTTTACATCATAAAATATTTTTTTAAATTCTCAACTCAAGCAAAAACAGATAAATATTTTTTGTAATTGTTAATATTTTTGTTGTTAATTATGAAATTGAAACGTGACTAGTGTGTAACAGATCTACAATATCATATCTTTCACGTACGCTATATTTTTTTGGTTACATTTAAAAACCTGCTAATGGCACGTTTTTTGCGATTATCTCGAAACTTTATAAAATTGATTTATCTGGTTTTGCTTGCTTGCTCCTCATTTATACGAGCAAGCTTGTCCACCATTTTGAGTTACTGAAAGTGGCAACAAATTCAAATTCTAGTTACTTTCCAATTAGCTGACGGTAAGTCGGAAAACAACGATCATGTCATTTAATTTTACCGTCTTTAAAAAGACTGGTTTTTAAAGATATAAATAGAAATCAGAAAAAATCGGAACGAAAACACTGATAACTAACACGCACGTCGTTCAAACTGGAGAACTTTAATAGTACCTTAGTTCAAACAACAGTGACGAGTGACAGAACTGATAGATACAGTTGACAGCACAGAACAATACCTGTATACTGTATTAGTTATTCACTATACGTGGGATAACAGCATCATTAATATACGTGTGTGTAAGTTACAAACGAGTGCGTAGCACGGGTTTTGTAAGCACACAAGTATATTAATGATGCATTATCACACATGTATTGTACACAATTTTATCTACGACTGCCTAAAATTGAGAAAAGTGCATTAAGAGAAATGTCAGATTTGTCATTTTCAAAAATATTTTAGTAGGCAAATGTCATTATTTCATTCATTTGACACTATTTCAGTTACGTAATAAAGTCATTACACAACTCAGTTGCGTAATGAAACCATTACATAACTGAGTGGTGTAATGAGCTTCATTACCTAACTGAAATAGTGTCAAATGAGTGACGTAATGCGTTACTTATCCCACTGGAGTAGATAAATAGATTTAAATAACCACAGTTAGATGAAGACTGTAATTATAGTTAGCATCGTCATGGAATGCGCCAAGATTTAAATCAGCGTGCAGCGTTCGTCTGGATCAAGCAGTGCGTACTCGTACGGCTTCCAGTCTTGCTTGGTTGACAGCAGAAAACAATACCTGACAGACGACGGAACGCACGGTTACCGGTCAGTGCAGCCAACGGCTTGGCGCTAAAGTCCCTGTGACACAAAATCTAGTGGGATAAGCTTGCCTGGTCTATAAGGCACTCTAGTCGTAATGACATAGTTTACCTGACTAGTAAGGTAATGAATCATTACCTCACATTGCCTAACTAGTGAGGTAAAGTACATCAAAGTTAAATTCAATTTATTTTGAATGGTTTTATTAATTTAAACGCAAACAGATAAAAAAACTTATATCACACGTGGGACAGAGGCTTGTTATAATACTCGTGTGATTACACGACTGGATCTACGACCTCGTGCAACTTTCACACTCGTATCATAATATTGCCTTTATCCCACTAGTAATATAAATAACTTTCACACACCCTTTTATCTGTGTCGGACTGGCGATAGCCGGGGCCCCTGAGTTCCAAAGGGGCCTCAAACGAAGAATTGTCTTCCAGTTATTTCTCTTTACTATTTTGCATATATTTTGTAAATTTTGTTTTTAGAAAAGACACTCTTAGCAGTCTTAGTCGAAATAAAAAACATAATCAAATAGTGGTAGTATTAGGGTGAAAAGAAACACAGGGCCTTGCGAACGACAAAACGTATATTCAGGAAGTACAAGCAAACGAACTACAATGTACAACAACAAAACAAGTAATGGCGTCGAGAGCGCAAAACAACACACAGCGCGCAGCCGCGATCGCTAATTCTCTACAGGTCGACGCGCCCGTCAGCTGTTACCGCGAAGGCGATGAATGTACAGTGCCGGCGCAAGGAGCTGGGCGATTCGCACTCTAACACTTCCCCTCGCGATCGTACGCCAACACTTCGCGATCGTTATTCGCTATCACTGGCGAAGCACAACCCAAACCCAACATTCGCACACAACCTTGATGTCGAGGTCCAGGAAGTCCCTTCTCGCTGGGATGCCACACAGGGACAAACACTGGGGAAGGAAATAATCAGAACGCCTTCTCGCAGACTAACAACCGATGTACTCCATCTAGGACGAACTCAGATCAGACGGCTGGTAGGACTAGTCACAGGACACTGCCACCTGAGAAAACACCTACACAAAATAGGCATATACAGAGGGAATATACTCTGTAGATTATGTCAGGAAGAGGAGGAGACAGCCTCACACATAATCTTCGACTGTCCAGCGTTACTCCGCAAAAGACAGCAACTTTTCGGGGGAACTCCACACGGAGCAGCTCTCACACACGAGCACCTCGTAAAACACCTCCTACAACTCGTTGAAGGTGCAGATCTATTTTAATAGGGTCAGGGGGGGCACAAAAGACCACAGAGTCGAAGTGCAAAACTGGGCACACTACTAACCCATCTAAATCCCTGCTTTTAATCAATCAATCAATCAATCAACACCTCGCTTTTCGATTTGAGAAAACGAACGACGCACCATCTAGAACAATCATCTATAAATTCCACGAAATATCGCGCTTTATTCATCGGTTCGACACGCATTGGCCCGCAAACGTCCGAGTGTACCAGTTCTAATAATTCACTGATTCTGTTAGATCGTTTCGGGAAAGGGGTACGCACCATCTTCCCCTGAAGACATACCTCGCACTTAATCGAGTCTTTTGCGAATTTCACGGGTTTTAGAGCTTCGAGTCCACGCACAAAACCTTTATTTATAGCCTCGACCAAGTCCCTTACGTTGAAATGTCCTAAGCGCCTATGCCACATTTCAAATGTCTCATCGGAAGAACCCGCCGCGAAAACCGAATCCGAAGTCGACGTTTTAGTATCGCTTTTAAAGCTTTCGCGAGCGTAGTAAAGTTCACCAATTCTGTCTGCAACTAGCTTCACGCTTCCATCGGTTCCGATAACAAAAGCACCGTCCTTTCTAAACACTACTTCAAAGCCGTTGTTGGTAATTTTTCCCACCGACAGTAAGTTCGTACGTAAGTCCGGAACACATAGGGTGTTCTTTAAAGAAATGTTCTTTGACTCACCAAATACATCGGCTGTGAACGCAGCTTTCCCTTGAGCAGTAATATTTGTTGAAGCATTATTCGCCAAGTTTAACTGGCCACATTTAGATTTTATTTCCGAAAAAGCACTTTCTTCGCTACACAGATGAGACGTTGCACCACTGTCCAAACACCACATTGTCTTCTTGCTAGCACTGTGCGAATATAGGCACTCTGACGCGCGCAGACAAACATCTTCAGCATTCTTCGCGGAAGCACGACGATTGTCTTTATTCTTGCAGTCAGCAGCCTTATGTCCGATTTCTCTGCACTTGTGACAACGATATTTAAACGTTTGTTTATTGTCTCCAGCACTCGAATTACAGTTAACACTATTTCCTGTATTCTCAGTTTTCTTCGACTTCTTGCTCCACCAATTCGCATTATTATTTGTAAACAATGCATTCTGCGGTGTACGTTGCACTTTGGATTTTCTTGCATTGCTTTCTTCAACAATCTTCACACGCAGAACGTCAGGTGATGGCAACTCGTCGCGAGATTCTATTGCACATCTAAAATTCTCGAAACTACCAGGCAAACTGTACAGTAACATAATCGCCAACAGGTCAGGATTAATTTCCACATCCATTACGTTAAGTTTATCAACGGCGTCGAAAAACTTGTTGATATGTTCCCGTACGTCATCAGATTCCTGCATACGTTGCAAAGTCAGCTGTTTCAACAATGTAGCTTTTCTGGCTGGACCTTTCGACTGATATATGCTTTCCAACTTTAGCCAAACATCTCTGGACGACACACATCCTTTCACTTGCTTTAATTCAGATGGGCTAATTGCCAAAATAATATCCGATTTCGCTTTGTTGTCGCTTTTCTCCCACGCAATGACCGCCGCAGCCGAGTCGGCTTCACAGGGTTTTGTACATTCGCCACTTACGAAAGCCCATGCGTCGTTTTTCACTAGTAGAGCTTCCATTTGCATTTTCCACGTGTCATAGTTTTCCTTGTTAAGGGTTTCAATTCTAGCCAAGTGAGTTGCACTCATTTTTCTCGCTAAAACACAGCCTCAGCGGAACGATAACAACTAACGAAAAATGTTTCACAAACCGCACACTGTACAATGCGAACGCGTTCCAGGGCCCGTAACCTATTAGGGTGAAAAGAAACACAGGGCCTTGCGAACGACAAAACGTATATTCAGGAAGTACAAGCAAACGAACTACAATGTACAACAACAAAACAAGTAATGGCGTCGAGAGCGCAAAACAACACACAGCGCGCAGCCGCGATCGCTGATCCTCTACAGGTCGACGCGCCCGTCAGCTGTTACCGCGAAGGCGATGAATGTACAGTGCCGGCGCAAGGAGCTGGGCGATTCGCACTCTAACAGGTAGTTGTAAATTAAAACTATAGTAACTGACTTTTCTTAAAATAAAAAATAGTAACTAAAATTAATCAAAAAACATTAAGCGGTGCTCAAAAGCGAAAACAATCAAAACAAAAGCAGCAAAGACAATCAGACACACACACACCACATATACACATACCCACACACATCCACGCACATTCTATGAAAAGGTGACAACGTTAGAAATATAATATTGTGGTCATAATCTCGCGTTTTATACGGTTGGCCGTTGTGGTCTACGTCGCCAGCGACGCCAATACATAGGCGTCGGTGGCCGTTGTGGTCAAAATGGCGCATAAGGCGGAGTTTCCAACTGGCCGTTGTGGTCATGGTGGCCGTTATGGTCAATTATCGAGTTGCCGGAGCCTGACCACAACGGCCACTGGTCACAACGGCCACCCAGAAGTTTGGCCGTGGTCATGACCATAACGGCCACCTTCACATTTGCTCAAAAATGTAACCTTAACTACAACGGACACTTCTGGTATAATTAATTTTTAATAACATGGTGACGTTAGGTATCTACGATTTAAGACAAAGATATGTTAAAGCGAAAGCTTATGTGTTTAATAAATTTGGCTTGAATTTTTCAATTCTTTTCGTGTGTTTTTTTTTTTTGTAAACGGCTGCGCTGTCCAAATGATAGAAACAAACTCAAGATGACTTCGGACATAGATAGTATACAATTTTAAAAAACAGTTGGCGTTTTGAAAGTTTTTAGTAACGCATCAGCGTAACCCAGGTTACTAAAAATCTGTCATAGCTGCGCTGTATGTCTGATGTCATTTTAATAAAATAGGTTCCTTGAGTCTAAAAACGCTTAGTTACAGAACCCTCTAAAATTACTTCTATCAATTTTTTTGATAACGTCGGCAATGGTTGCATTAACGGTTTGAAATTTTTTATGCTAATACTATTTATTTAGTTAAAAGTATATTCTTATTGTCGTTTTAATATCTGCATTACGGCATATCATATAGCGGGTTTGGTGGGAAGGGGGTTATCCTGCATTATTATTGTAAATATTTAAAAAAAAAATTAAATTATAGTATTCGCCGTACAAAAATACACAAAAAATGTACTCTTGTTATGAGTTGATAAACGTAACCGTTTCCGGGATAATTCAATTTTTGGCGAAACATAATTACTAAGAATTTTTTTTTATATATTACGTGAATATAACTCGCAACCTAGATTCAAAACAATAAAAAAATCACTTGGCTATTAGTCAGAAAATATTTTTTATTATACCTGCATCAGAATCGCCGTTTAAAGCACGCCTGAGCGTGCGAAAACGGTTGATTAAAGCTCGCCGAGCTTTAAAGGTTGTCCAGGAAACGACTGAATGCAACAACGGACGTGGACGCGACAAAAACGCAAACAATTCTCGTAACTATAGTAGCAATATTATTATGCCCTCTCGATTTATCACGACAAAAAGTTTTTAGTGCGCAATTTATTTCCAGTATTGAAGGTATAATAAAAAATAGCGTAAAGTATTCGTGGATAACTGGTCTTTAAAACACTTGCTCTATTTCGAGCACTCCGGTTACGCCTTCGTGCTCGAAAACTCGCGCGTGTTTTAAAGACCTTATTATCCACTCATACTTTAATATACTATTATTATAGAGTTAGAGCACGTTTGAGTTTTAGCAGTTTCTGTTCTGTAAAATAAGGGAATACGCTAGAAACTGACTTCAAAGTGGTGGAAAGAGTTGATTTTTATTTATTTCTCAATTTTACTTTGTTGAATTGCTTCTAATTGACTTACCAAATTTGTTTAAAAAACATTTTTAATTGATTTACGATACGTGGCGTTACTGGTTTTTAACTTTCTTTACTCCACAACTAAGATATTGTTTCCAACTTAGGAATATCATTATCATAAATATTACTAGGAATGTAAAGGTTTTTTGATAACTGTAAATATTCGAATTTATATAAAAATAGATTGTTATACAACAAAGTTATTTGTACAACTTTAATTTTTACTTCTTTTTACAATAAAGGAAGTATTGGATTTACCCCAAAAATTCGAAATTGAGTTTTCAACAGATCTTCACGTTTTAGTCTCCTGAACCCCAAAAAATATATTTTTGTTCATTGGTCTGTGTGTCTGTCTGCGTGTCTGTCTGTGAACAGAATATTTCAAAAACGAAAAGAGATATGAGGTTGAAGCTTCATATAGAAGTTTTGTGTACTATCTAGATGCGACTGCAAGCTTTGAAAAAATCGCATAACCGGAAGTATGGTGTTGACTCTTGAGATTTTTCAGTTTTTCTGGGTTTTTTCAAAAACGGCTCTAACGATTTTTTTCAAACTTTACATTTTTATTACATTTTTAATGTGTATTGATGTGAGATAAATGATTTTCCAGTTGAATACTTTTACACTGGGTTTCCTTGTTTTTACTTCCCCCGTCTGAAAGACGAAGTAAGTATAGTAATCACGATTTTCTTAATTCCGTCTGTCTGTGTGTCTGTTTGTTGGCAGTATAGCTCAAAAATTATATATCTACCTCGCATGAAACCGGTACAATTTCATACAAATATATACAGGGTGAGCACCTTAAGAAAATAAAATTTTCTTTATTTTTGCTTGAACTGAGGAATACATAAAAGTACTAATTTGTACATAGTGCTGGCTTTATCCTTGCCAAAAATGGGAATTAACAAATACGTTAAATAGACTTGGATCGCAAGAGTTGCCAGCGCGGACGTGGAGCAATCAGCACAGCCGTGATTCACCGGAGAACAAAGGAATCCATGTTCGGGCTCATTCGCAGGCAGTAGTTCGAATCTCATTAAAGATTTTTTTTATTTAAAAATTGAATTGAGTATTATTAGAAGCGTGAAGATATTGGTGGAAATGCTTCGCCGAGTGTAGACGTGTTGCTCACTGCGTGCGGCAAATTAAATCGAATTATTAAACTACATATAAACGAAGTGTGTACTGTGCGACAGTGTTATCTAGTGCCCAGTATAGATAATTCCGTGTTCAAAATGGGACTAACGCGCGAAACAAAGGCCGAAATGAAGGATATTATAACGGAAACTGTAAACGCTATTCTAAACGAAGATTTTGTTACCAAACTTGTAGAAAGAGTGTATCAGAAAATGCTAACAAAAATTGAAGAAGTTAAGCAGGAGTATGATAAGCAAGTGGAACAGTTATCTGAAAAAATACGAACAAATAGTGGACGACCTAGAGCAGTACACGAGACGCCATCAAAATTAAGATAGGAGAAGCAATCAACACAATAAGAAATGGAGAGGGCTTAAATCTCTAATTATGAAATGTAATAATTAATAATATCTAACGTCATTATACTTTTAAAAACTATCATACACTACTGATATCGATTTATTATTATTCTTCATAAGGGAGCTACGGATCCGTTGAAAGGGGCCTCCAAAACGTGTTTTTATTGATGATTTAAACCATACTAATACTACATGGGTAAAATTTATTAAGAGTAAATTTAACATGGAACATCGTTTGGTGATAATAAAAAAAAACGACCACCAGAGACGTGCGAAACGGGGCGGGTGGCTGATAAAAATGTTAGTATTATGTTATTTAATTTCATTCACTTTTTGACTTTGAATAAAGATTTTTCAAACAATCTTACGAAAAAAAGTAGCTCTTGATATATAGCCGTAAGACGTAGTTTCCATGAAAAGTACGACTTGAAACATTTGATGCTTGGTATCATCGATTAATTGCGATTTGAAGTCATACGGAACAGGCTTTCTATTTTTCAAAAAGTAAGACATTTTATGAAAAAAACCAGTAAGAAGCGGCATTGAAATAAACTGGGGGCATTTTTAACCTTTTTTGTAATACAATTAGGACTCAATTATTATTAAATACGAATTTACGTGAGTTAATTATTGTCGAAAATGTCTTAATTTTTGTTTATACAATAGTCATTTTAAAGATACGACATACATAACACGTAAAGTCGTATTTTACCCATCTAGTATTAGTATGTTTTAAATAATCCATAAAAAACAAATTTTGGGGACCCCATTCAAAGAGTCCGTAGCTCCCTTTCGGACCCCTCTTCATAAAAACTTTTATTTTCATTTTTTAATATAGAATCAAGTTCCACGTTATTTCCGGACACCCTGTATAGTCCATAATATACGACATTTAATCCCGAGTGCAGATGAAGACATGGAATTACAATTTGCTGAAGAGCCCTTGAAGTAAAAGTAGCTGTTCCCCATTTATTGTTAAAATATACTTTTTTGACTTATGGGTATCTATAATTTCTAGTGCCACAATTGACGCGCAGCAAAAGTGGCCTCTCCAAGGGTGTCGCGATCAATGCGGCGCGAGCGCCACAAAAATCAGCCACAGTTGCCAACTTCTTTGGAAGAGCATGGAAATGTCTGCCAAACAAATCTACGTTTTGGTTTTCTAGATGGCAAACCTCTCTGTCGAGGTAACTTCCATGTCAGTGTTATTTTTGGCAGAAGATTTGAAGAACTTGCTGTCACAAGCTAAAACATTATGCTGACTTGTGTGCAAATCATTTTAACAACCGGGTTTTGATTTGGCAGGTGAATATCAATTTAATTTTAGTATCAGCTTGAAGGTGGCTTTTCATGTCCTACACAATTTCTGATCATACTGTAATTGTATTATTAGAAAAAAATAACTCCAAGAATAATACCCTTCAATATTTTTAGGCCGTCATCGGAAAGGCTCGAGTTTTAGGTATGACGGGCTTGCTTGCAAATAGCACATTTGCCAAAAAGACCTTAAAACTATTATTGTGTGTACCGTTACTGCCACCCGAAAAGTGCATGGAAGGAATGGAATACATACATTCGTTCCTAAGGGAAAACGACCTGCAGGAAGAATTTGAAACGTTTATGAGGTAGGTATCATGAAATATTTGAATCTTCAACTTTTAAAATTTCTACGTATATTTCCGTTATCATTTGAGATGTTGGTTTTACATTGGAACATGTTAAAATTTTTACAGATACTACGAACAGCAGTGGAAAAGAAGAGTTGGTCCAAACAGTATATCCGTCTATAAAAGAGTACGGTGGACCAACGATTCCGAATCGTTTCACGCGTCGCTCCAGCGATTGCTACGAGTACGTGGCCCGAGCGTCTGGGAATTCACTGATGTGTTTCTTATTTAATTGCCTTTCTTGATTTTGTGTTAGCATACATTTACATATATTTCTAGATGGTTTACGCAGTATGACTGGTAGCATCGTTAGAGAACGTGCGGCCTTTATTGATGAAGGGTTGCCTTTTCGTTCTCTTGGTAAAAAGAAATACAGGCTTAACAACCAACGAATTGCAAATGCAACGGCCCTCTTTGACCAAAATCAAAACGTGGGCGAATTTTTGATTATGGTGTGCTACTCAACCGAAGGCATAGTTCAAGTAGCTATTTCTGGAGAAATTACTGAAGACCAAGCGAACGAAGAGTACTTATGACCCCTTGAACCAGACGTTCCATTACAATATATTACCTTAGGTAAGTGTAAGATAGTAACAGTTAACGGTTTCTAAATGTTCTTAATTGTTATACAAATACACCAGAAGGTAATTTAATAGTTATTTGTATACGCACAATTTTAAATAGCACTTCTCACGATTCGTAAAATAATTTTTGATTTTCAGACGCCCCTGAATTCAATCAGGAGGCTGCGGACGGTGAAAAAGAAGTTGCTGAGTCAGAGGATGCGGAAGGTGGAGAAGAAGTTGCTGAGTCAGAGGAGGTTGCGGAAAATGTACAATCCCATCATTAGGACCGAAACATGGCTGTGTGCATGATATAACTAACATGCTATAGCCGTGCGCATGTTGCCGGCCAGCCACTGCATCTGTGACGTCAGCGTGGAAGCATTTACGGCGAAGCAGACGGCTGTGACTGGGGAGTTTTATGTGACTATGTATATGCGGTTGTACGAATAGACTTAAGGCGTATAATATTTCGTTTTTTGTCATTGTTTTGTGTATGCAAAATGCCTTGTTGTGCTGTTGCAAAGTGTAACACATACAACAGGAAAACAAGGGGACAGAATGTATCATATTACCAATTTCCGAAAAATGAAGAAATCCGAAAAATATGAATTAATGATTGCAAGAGAGACGATAGTATCAATGTTAAAAATGGTAAATATTGCCTGTTATATAATTTTTATTAATTTACTTATTACAACTGTTTTAGCTCGAATATGCTCTAAACATTTTAATGACAAGTCTTACAAACGTGATTTAAAAGCAGAATTAATGGGCACTCCAGGGAAAAAAGTACTAAAAGAGTTAGCTGTCCCTACAGAAAACTTACCTAAAAATACCGAAATTACGGAAGCAGCAAAACAAAGAGCTGTTAAGAGTAACTAAGAGGTTGCAGAAAAAAGTTGTTCAGGAATTATTGCATGAAAATAAGTATGTCCATACTTCTTAATTTAATACATTCGAGATAGTAATTGTTTGTTTATTAATTATGATAATAATTGTAGCATAGACACCAAAACTGCTGCCTCAGAAACAGGACCATCGCATGAAACTGATGCCACAATTATAGAATCTGAAAATACAAATGTTGCTGAATGGTAAGTAACTTTGTTTTGCTCTATAAAAATAGTTTGATTAATACCACTTTATTTTTTATTGCAGTAATGTTATAAACATTTTGAAAGAGAAACTTCTTTACCCGCAGCAACAAAATCAATTTTTAATAAACGAAAATCGAGAACTTATTAACCAAATAAATAAGTCAACATCTGAAAACTCTTTAAAGAAGGTAAATACGAATATTACAGAAAAATTTAAAAATTTGCTTTTAAAATTTTTCACTCCTGGACAAGTAAAATCCATAATGTTCAATAATAAAAGAGTGAAATGGTCAAGTGAGGATATAGCTTCCGCTATAACCCTGAGAAGTGTCAGCCCGAAAGCTTATTGCTACTTACGGGAAAAATTAAAATATCCACTGCCTGCTTTAACGACCTTAAGGAGATGGACAAGCTTCCTTAACTTAGAAGAAGGAGTTTTATCGGATGTAATGCTTCTCTTGGCAAACAAAGCTAAGAGCATGAAATCTGAAGAAAAGCATGTTGTTATATCTTTTGATGAAGTGCATTTATCACAGTTCATCAATTTGGATAAAAAACAGGAAAAAGTTATTGGTCCTCATAAAACTGTTCAAGTGGTTTTTTTACGTGGCCTAATATCTAAGTGGCAACAAGTAATATTTTATGCGTATGATCAACCTATGAACACAAACCTTTTAAATGAAATAATATTACAAACTGAAAATGCTGGATACAACGTAGTAGCTATGGTAAACGATATGGGACCAGGAAATATGAAGTTGTGGAAGACACTAGGCATTACTGTAGACAAAACATATTTTATTAACCCCTATGAGAATTCCAGAAAAATATTTGTGTTTGCCGATGCTCCTCACCTGATTAAGCTTTTGAGAAACCATTTTCTTGATCATGGATTTTTAGTAAACAATAAGATGGTTAACAAATTGCCCATTGAGCAACTGTTGAAGGTATCTGGCGAATTAAACATCATCGATAAAGTAACTCAGCACCATTTAGATGTTAAGGGCAATCAAAGGCAGAAAGTTAAAACAGCAACCCAGTTGATTTCGAATACAGTTTCTAGGGCACTTGAATATTATGGAGGCAAAAATAATATTACTGGTAATTGGGAAGAAACAGCAACCTTTTTGAAAATGATGAATGCCTGGTTTGATTTGTTAAACTCCAGAAACAAGTATGGTAAACACCAAGGCACGAATTCCTACGGAGTGCAGTTAATTGAACAAATTAAATTGTTAAATAAAGTGGAACAAAATATTACCAATAAAAAATCATTGCTTCCTTTTCAAAGAGGTATTATAATTTCAGGGAAATCGTTGAAAGGTCTTTACGAAGAATTATACGAAAAAAACAAAATAGAATATATTTTGACGTATCGTTTAAATCAAGACGTGGTAGAAAACTTTTTTTCTTTTCTAAGAGGCATGGGAGCACAGAATGACCATGTGCTCATGATTTTATGTATAGAATGAAATGGTACATATTAGGTCGACATTCTTCTGCAATACTTGCCAGCAATAAAAATGTAGAAATTGTTTCCTCTTCGGACGAAAATGCAATACAACCAGTTACACAACAATCAAGTAATCGAAGTGATCCAAGATCAAACGCGTCTTCTGTGCATAGTACAACTGTAGACTTAGAGGAAAACACCACAACAGAACTTTTATTTCAGTCAATTCGCTTACAGGAAGACCCTGACGAAACAGAAGATTTTACTGTTGGGCAAATACTGCAGTGCCCTAATCAAAATGATGAAATCAAATTGGAATTAGACTCGGAATCATTGGAATATATAGCTGGATATTTAATTTTAATTTTATTTCCACAAAACTATACAAGTATAACTAATAAAAAAAAAAGAGGAAACAAAACAAGATTTTGTGGGAATCTTAAGGTGAAGTCCCAGTATAGGAGTTGAACTCCGTACTGATCAATACTTAACCTTACATAACAAGAGTTTAAAACCATACAAAAACCATAAAAAACATTAATTGGCTTATAGCTTTCGAAATAAATAACTTGATCTTGGCAATCCAACGCACGATTATAATTTTAATGTGTCTGGATGGATTGTACACTTATCCAGAGGCAATATAATAAAACCAACAAAAGAATTTCTGTCTGTAATAGAACGAGCAGAAATTTTGTTCAAAAAGTTTCACAGTAATGGATTATCGCAGGAAACAAAAATAATTACAAAGTTAACTGATAATCTGATGACTGAAGTCAGTATAAAAATTCCAAGAGATGTCTCGAAGTGTTTTTTTAGAACACGAACTTATATAAGAATAAGATTAATTAATTTTCAACTAAAATTTTACAGCCAAAAACGAAACGTAGAAAAAAAGTTCAAAAAAATTTTACCAAAATATAATAAATAGGTGTTAGTTTCATAAGTGAAATTATTTTTGTATTCATTTCTGACAAACCATAACCATAATAAAGAGTATTTTTTAAATAAGTGTATTTTGTGATGTTATTATTGTTTGAAATTGCACAGGAAAGTGGGCTCGTCTGAGTTTTAAAAAGTGTACTTATATATACGAAAATACGTAAAATTCTGTTGAAATGTATCCAAGCTCCAAAGTGGATATGATAAATGTTTTTAAATATTTATTCCTTCACGAAACCGTTATGCGTCTCAAATTTAATAAGACCAAAATAGAACAAGCTACATTTTAAGTTAAAACAATTAAACACGAAAATTTCCTTATATCACGAAAACTGGACTACAATTGTTTCGGCCGAAAAAGTTCAGAAAAATTAAACGACCATCATTAAATAAAAACACCTAAAAGACAAATTAATTAAATTATGTGGTTTGACCACGAATATTATTTTAAATTTTAATTCAATTTCGTTTGAACATAGGACGATTGGACTTGAAGTGTTTTTGATCTGATGATGACCGTTTAGTTTTTCTGATATTGTTTCGGCTGAAACAGTTGTAATCCAGTTTTTGTAATATAACTATTTAGTGGAAGACCTCATGTCTACTTACTTTAACCTAAAATTGCGCTTGTTCTATTTTGATCATATTAAATTTGAAGCGTGTAACACTTCTGTGAAAAGACTGAATATGTAAAAACGCCGTTGAAAACTATGCGAGTTGCTTTACAATGTCTGTGCATTCCACGAGTTTGCATCCACTGCTACGTCATGCGCGAACGGTACACGTTTGCGTTATTAGGCGGACGGCTATACCGTGTTAGTTATATCATGGCTGTGTGTATGCTTTGTCATACTGCTGCACCTACGACGGTGTTGTTGCCATACAAATACTTTGCTGTGCAATCAGACAAGAACTGAATGCCGTTTCACCACAGCCAAAGTATCTTGCCTACGACAACGTCGTTGATCATTCCATCTGTCCATTGGACAGGATTCGTGTCACACAATATTTCAAATGTTGTTATCCGATCTTCATTTGTTTTCAAGATAAGTGTCATAAAAAAATGATTACCGTAAAACGGGGTGAGATTGATTTCGGGGGGCGTCATTGATACCTACTTCACTGGCGCACTTTATAACCCCCTCAACTCACCCCACTCACCTCTGAATGGTACCGGTTAAATAATTCAGTAGTGCGTAAACATACCCACGCGTGTTCGCATCGCCACACCATAATCTTGTAAAACATCTCGTTTTTTCACCACTTTTCTAAAACTCTCAATCCCGAAGTAAAACTGTGTGCTGGATAATTTCAAGTGCACAAAGGTAAGCATTATAATTGCATTATTTTTGTGTTTATTACATGATAGCGTCATTATTTGTACAGTACACGTTAAATCGTCAACATATCAAGGTTAGTTTTTACGGTTTATTTTGAATTTCGCCTTACGCGTAGCGGGGCGAGTTTGATCAAGCCGGTGGGGTGACTTTGATCTACCTATTAAACTAAAACTCGCCCCACTTTTGGTTAAATTATTTTATCTCATTAGCTTTAATTTTATCCATTACCTACTGAGCTAATGATGTTTAATTGGTTGCTTCAGATGGTGCGAAAGTATCAGCGCACGCCAGGTACAAGGACGTATAGAAATTATACCAATGAAAAATTAAATGAAGCACTTCAAGAAATAGCTGACGGGAAAATTTCCATAAAGATGGCCGCACAACGATACAAAATACCATATGGGACTTTAAATAATAAGTATCATGGAAAACACGTAAGAAGCACTGGTGGACAGCCAATTTTCACAAACTTAGAGGAAAAAGGTATTCTTAAATCTGCTTTAAAATGTGCAGATTGGGGATTTCCACTTCATCTCTTAGAGATTCGAATGCTTGCGAAGGGATATCTTGATAGAATGGGTAGGAAGGTAGACAGATTTTCAAATAATCTTCCTGGAAAGGACTGGGCCCTGAGCTTACTAAAACGCCATAAGGATCAAGTATCGCAACGTGTTTCTGGAAACATTAAAAAAGCGCGAGCAAAAGTTTCTAGGGAAACTTTGTCAACTTATTTTGACAATTTGGAGGAAACTTTAAACAATGTTCCTCCCAGCAACATATTTAATTTTGATGAGACGAACGTTGGTGACGACCCCGGGAGTAAAAAGCTTGTTTATAGAAGATGAGTTAAATATCCCGAAAACGTCGTCAATTATTCGAAGAGTTGCACATCGATAATGATTTGTGGATCTGCCGACGGCACCCTTCTACCACCGTATGTAATATACAAAAGTGAACATCTTTATAACACATGGAAAGAAGGCGGAATTAGCGGATATCCATGCTGCACTAAACCATGTTGCTCGCTAGGATGCCGGTTTAACAGAACTTCACATGGCTGGATGGACGCTGCGACGTTTGAAGAGTGGTTCTCCTCGTCATTTCTTCCGCATGCTAAACGATTGGAAGGCAGAAAAATGCTTATTGGTGACAACTTGTCATCCCATTTTAATGATAGGGTTTTAGCCCAGTGTGAAGAAAACAATATATCATTTGTCTGCCTAGTTCCACATTCCACTCACATTTGCCAACCACTCGATGTGGCTTTTTTTAAACCTTTCAAGGTAGCCTGGCGGAATGTATTGGGAGCCTATAAACTTAAAAATCACAATGCAACTGGAATTGCTAAAGAGGTTTTTCCGTCCCTATTAAAAGCTGCTATAGATAAAATGGACACTGTGATCGCCCAAAGTAAAGACAAACCTGGCGATCAAGAAACTGGCGTAAAAAGAAATATAATAAATGGCTTTTATGCAACTGGTATATTTCCTATGAACCGTTACAAAGTTCTGGATAAAATTCCGGATTTAAGTAATAACCCAGAACAGGAAATTAATGATACATTAGGTGAGCTATTGCGAGAAAAAAGATATGGAACTAATGACAATACAGAACGAGTTAGACGCAAAAGGCAAAGACTCAATGTTATACCGGGGAAAAGCGTCAGAAGAAGACAGCGAAAATGAAAATGCAGAGCATGTTACAGCAGAGACTCAAGAGGAAGAAGAGGTTGTTGATGAGATTTTAGAAGAAGTGGATTATATAGCACCTAACAAAGATTTGATAAAACCTGATACATTCGTCCTTGCCAGATTTTCTTCTGGAAGAAGAAAATCTACAAACTTTAAATATGTTTGCAAGATTTTAACACAATTTTCAGAAAACGAGGTCAACGTAGTTGGTTTCAAGTCTACAAATCCCGAGAAGTCTAAATTTAAATTGGTGAAAAATGATATCAGTACAATCCCCGAAGCTGATATAATAGCCGTCCTACCAAACCCTACTGAGCTAGATGACAAGGAATATGAATTTCCTGCTACAGTTGATGTTAAAGAAATGTAAAATTCTATTGTAGTGCCTATAATATTTGAGAATATTTGTTTATGTTGTTTTATATTACTCTAATTAGACATTAAGATTTATATGTTTCATTTTTACTTCCTTTTACTACTATAAAGGAAGTATTGGATTCACCCCAAAAATTCGAAATTGAGTTTTCAACAGATCTTCACGTTTTAGAGTCCCCTGATCCCAAAAAACATATTTTTTTTCATTGGTCTGTCTGTCTGTGTGTCTGTCTGTCTGTCTGTCTGTCTGTGTGTGTGTCTGTGAACAGAATATCTCAAAAACGAAAAGAGGTATGGCATTGAAACTTCATATATAAGTTTTGTGTATTATGTAGATGAGACAGCAAGCTTTTTAAGAAAATCGCATAACCGGAAGTAGGTGTTTACTCTTGTGATTTTTCAGTTTTTTTCGATTTTTTCAAAAACGGCTCCAACGATTTTTTTTAAATTTTACATTTTTCTTACATTTTTAATGTGTATTGATGTGAGATAGGTGATTTTCCAGTTGAATACTTCTAAAGTGGGTTTCTTTTGTTTTTTTTCTATTTTTTTTATTAACTCCTATTTTAAATAAAACACCCGGTATATTATTACATTTTTGAATTCACCTTAAAATTCTAGAGAAAATTTGTCTCTTCAACTAACACTCGATTTTGTACCGTTTTTGTAGAATTTGTAATTTTTGAAAATTTTTAACAAATGGTTAAAAGTGAAAAATTAAATTTTTGACTAATTATAAGATCACTGTAAAAGGAAGTTGTGTGAGTGTATCACACCAGATTTTTGTATGTGTGTATAAATAAACACAAATAATAAACAGATATCTCATTAGTATCAATCTTACCCCACATATCAATCTCGCCCCAATTATATAGGTAATTCGCTGTAGAGAAAAATCAGGCGGGTCAAATTTAAAACGAGGCGAGATTGACTTGTTTCGGTCCGCGACACATAGTTTACCGCAATTTCAAAGGGGGTATCAAACTCGCCCCATCCGGTGGGTGAGATTGATCGGCCTTACTATATTTTTTTTCAATGTTGTCTTTTGAAATTTCTGATTTTTGAGGTTACCCAATAACTCCCATTATACAAACACATAATGTGTCATTTTTAGAATAATAATAAAATACATATAAACCTTTTTAACTCAAAAAGTATTTTTAAAACTATCAATCTCGCCCCGTTTTACGGTACGTCTTAAATTAACAAAAATCTCGATTTCTTTACAAAAACTCAGTTAAGTTCTCCATAAAAAGTTGTTTTTTCTAATGCCATAACTTGAAAACAAATGAAAATCGGATAACAACATTTGAGTTTCTTTACATTATTTTAACGTGTATAATACTTTCCTGGAGTTTGGTCCGTTCCTCCCGACTCACCCTGTATAGTGTTCTCGAAAGCAATTTTGGCGGAACTATTACGGCATTGACTTTATTCTTGACTCTACCTATAACATTAGCCACAATAGAAAGATCATTTAGCAAGTTGAAAGTAATAAAACATTATTTAAGGAATTCTACGAGCCAAGATGGGCTACATGACCTTTCGGTTTTGTCAATTGAGCAAAAAGCATCGTCTACGATAGGGATCCTGTTGGAAAAATCTTGCGGAACAATTTGCTGTCAATAAGGACAGAAAATATATTTTTTATTTCTGATCAATTAATTTTTATGGCGTTTTACAGATATTAATGATACAAATAAATACTAAGTAAGTATTTGTTAACTATTTTGACGTGGGTTCTTAGGATTTTACCTGAATATTATTTTATTTTACTAGTGTTACCTAGGTAGATATTTATCCAACAGTTTTCTTTGTATCTGTATACCAACTTGAAGATTTTATTTAGTTTTATACTTTGAATTGATATTTTGTTAGATATGTTAGTTATAAAATGTGTTAAATATTAAGCATTTACTACACTATTTCTCTTGGTTATAACAGGATGTTATTTGAATTTTTGTTAAACGTTTACTTTGTATACTATAATTATAAATATACAATTCATTAAGTATATAAATCTTTTTACAAGTGGGGGGTGGGGGGGGGGGGGCATTTAAATATTTGCACTGTTAATGTCACAAAATAAGGAATTCCAATTAACTACCTCTTCAGTTACGTGATACGCGTTTTATGGCATATCTAGTAGTAATTTATTACAAACTATTACAAATCCATGACCGGATTCTACATTGTCATGCAGAGAAATAGTGCGAAATTTGAGTTGGTGTTAAGTAAACAAACGTTTTCATTATAAATTCCAAAAAGTGTCGCTCATCATATTTTTTTGGTGTTATTCCGAAAACGGTTGCGTTTATCAACGCGGAGCAACAGTACATTTTTGTGTATTTTTGTAAGGCTCGCTTTTAAAAAAAGCATCTGTGCTAGGAATATGATGATGATGCATATTTACGTCAGCAACGTCTGCAAAAATATGCAAATTTATAACTAAAAGATAAGCCCGAAAATTTTATGAACCAAGTTTTTCTTCTTAATCAGCTTTTATTTCTGAACAGTAAAAACTCGTGACTTTCAAATATAATAAAATAAATTAAAAAGAATAAGATTGATGCCTAACTGGTTGATAGAACTTCAAAACTACTGTTGCCGTGTGCAGGTACTAAAACGAAAATAAGAATAGACTTTTAACTAAATAAATAGTGTCAGCATAAAAAAGTTCAAACAGTTAATGCAACTATTGCAGACGTTATCAAAAAAATTGGTAGGTGTAACTTTAGAGGGTTCTGTAACCAAGCGTTTTTAGACTCACTTCCACAGGAACCTATTTTATTAAAATGACGTTCGACATAAACACCAGACATACAGCGCAGCTATGACAGATTTGTAGTAACCTGGGTTTTATATGACGTATTACCAATAACCTTCAAAACGCCAACTGTTTTTTTTTTAAATTGTATACTATCTATATCCGAGATCATCTTGAGTTTGTTTCTAGCATTTGGACAGCGCAGCCGTTTACAAAAAACAAAACAACACACGAAAAGAGTTGCAAAATTCAAGGCAAATTTATTAAACACATAAGCTTTCACTTCAGCAGACTTTTGTCTTAAATCTTAGATACCTAACGTCACCCTCTTATTAAAAATTAATTATACTAGAAGTGTCCGTTGTAATTAAGGTTAACTTTTTGAGCAAATGTGAAGGTGGCCGTTGTGGTCAAAAGTGAAGGTGGCCGTTGTGGTAATGACCCGAGGTGCCAATATGGTCAAATTGGCCGTTGTGGTTATGCGGGCGCTTTTGGTTGTAATGGCCATGGTGGCCGTTGTGGTTAAAAGTGAAGGTGGCCGTTGTGGTAATGACAACAATGGCCAAACTTCCGTGTGGCCGTTGTGACCGGTGGCCGTTGTGGTATAGACCCGAGGTGCCGATATGGTCAAATTGGCCGTTGTGGTTATGCGGGCGCTTTTGGTTGTAATGGCCATGGTGGCCGTTGTGGTCATGGCCGCAGCAGCCAAAATAGCGATTGGCCGTTGTGGCCTAGACCCCGTTATGGACCGTCTACACGTGTAAAGTGATAAAATACTTTCGTAAGTTACACAATGTGTTATATTGTGGCATACGTGCTAATAGTTTTTACACAGGACACTATGAAGAAGCATTAGAGAAACAAAAGGCTCTTTCAGAAATTAGTATCTCTGGGGGGGATATAGTGATGCAGAACCGACATGTTAAAAAACCAAATAAGACAAAAAAGAAAAACTGTTCCCACTTTAAGGGAAACATCGATTTAACACCCCCTTCGTTGGATTATAATTTAATGGTTATCTATTGAGATAATATTGTCAAACAGGAAATAAAACGCTTGTAGTCTTTTCGACGCAGTTTATTAAATTACCTGAATGGTAGGCGACTAGTTCCAAAACCCATCTTAGGGTTGACTTTCTTTAAAAATGAACTCCATCTCGCTTGCCTTAATTTTAATTTTATTATGATTCTTTCAATTGTTTACCTTCATGTTATCATATTTTTGCTTATATATTATTGTTCTCTACAAATTTTGTTTTCAACATCTACCTCGACCTGGCGTTTAATATATTGCAATTATTATTCTTAAGAAAAATAGCAGCCATGCATAAATAAAAACAAAACAAAAATTACCTAATAAAGATGTTTGTCACACATTAAAAAGTTTTAAAAGTAAGATAATAGTAGTTTATGTAACTAGTCCTCAAAGCAAGGCTTTAGGGGACGAGTCGTAATGTTTCCGGACGAGGCGGAGCGAAGCGCAGCCGAGTCCGTAATATGAAGATGAGTCCTCTAAAGCCTTGCTTTGAGGACTAGTTACATAAACTACTATTATCTTACTTTTAAAACTTTTTAATGTGTGACAAATTAACTCGGCATTATATTAGGAGGCCGCGCGAAAATGTATTTTTCTAGGATCCTCAAAATGGCCATTTAGAGGCCTTGTACTTAAAGTCGTCATGGCAACTAATGTTTGAGTCCGCTAAAATGTTGCCAGGACGACTTTAAGTACAAGGCCTCTAAATGGCCATTTTGAGGATCCTAGACAGTTTCCAAAGTAACCAGTTTGGGGAGCGAATACAAAAAAATAATGTTATATTAATATTTTCCATAAATGTAGTTGGCCAATTTTAGCAGGGAATATGAGTTGTAATTTTTGAAATTTGTAAAAATGCAATAAAATAAACATGAATGTGTTAAAACTAACCTAATGAGAATAACCAAATGTTTGTAAATGTCAATTGTAATATTGAAAAAATCTGGTGTGATACACTCACACAACTTCCTTTTACAGTGATCTCATAATTAGCCAAATTATTGATTTTTAATTTTTACGCATTGGTCAAATTTTTTCAAAAATTACGTATTCTACAAAAACGGTACAAAATAGAGCGTTAGTTGAAGAGACAAATCTGCTCTAAAATTTTAAGGTGAATTGAAAAATGTAATAATATACTGGGTGTTCTATTTAAAATAGGAGTTCATAAAAAATAGAACAAACAAAAGAAACCCATTTTAAAAGTATTCAACTGGAAAATCAGCTATCTCACATCAATACATATTAAAATGTAGTAAAAATGTAAAAAATCATTCGAGCCGTTTTTGAAAAAATCGAAAAAAACTGAAAAATCACAAAAGTAAACTCCTACTTCCGGTTATGAGATTTTCTTCAAAATCTGTCTCATCTACATAGTACACAAAACTTATATATGAAGTTTCAACGCCATACCTCTTTTTGTTTTTGAGATATTCTGTTCACAGACAGACAGACAGATACACAGACAGACAGACAGACCAATGAACAAAAACATGTTTTTTGGGTTCAGGGGACTCGAAAACGTGAAGATCTGTTGATAACTCAATTTCGAATTTTTGGGGTGAATCCAATACTTCCTTTATCGTAAAAGGAAGTAAAAATTGGCGGCTATTTTTTCTTAAGAATAATAATTTTAAGTATGATGATGTACGTTTGTTTAGAAAATTCGAATCTACGTAAAGAACTATATATGTGTACAAAAAAAAATCGATTTTCTTTATCGGTAACGGAATTATGCCAAACTAAATTTTGATTGAATTTAAAAAATATGGTGTGATACACGCACACAACTTCCTTTTACAGTGATCTTATAGTTAGCCAAAAATTTTATTTAAAATTTTTAAGAATTTGTCAAAAATTTTCAAAAATTACAAATTCCACAAAACGGTACAAAATAGAGCGTATCATGAAGAGACAATTTTTTCTAGAATTTTACGCTGAATTCAAAAATGTAATAATATACCGAGTGTTCTATTTAAAATAGGAGTTAATAAAAAAATAGAAAAGAAATCAAAAGAAACCCATTTTAGAAGTATTCAACTGAAAAAGTGCCTATCTCACATCCATACACATTACAAATGTAATACAAATGTGAAGTTTGAAAAAAATCGTTAGGGCCGTTTATGTAAAAAGTGAAAAAAACTGAAAAATCACAAGAGTAAACACCTACTTCCGGTTATGCGATTTTCTTCAAAAGCTTGCTGACGCATGTACATAGTACACAAAACGTATGTATGAAGTTTCAACGCTATACCTCTTTTCGTTTTTGAGATATTCTATTCACAGACACACAGACAGACCAATGAAAAAAAATATGTTTTTGGGTTCAGGGACTCTAAAACGTGAAGATCTGTTGAAAATTATTATTTTACGTAGATTCGAATTTTATAAACAGAAGTACCTACATCATCCTATTTAAAATTTCAGTTACCCTCCGCCCCTAAAAATAGAGAAAAACACACCAAAATTTAATGAAAATGTTATAAACCGTTTTAGAGGTATCGCCTTGTAACAGTTGAAAAAACCTACTTAGTATAATGGTTCCTGATTCCAAGTTACATACTTTGAATATTGTAACTTGATTTATTTTTTGTCTGTCATGAAAGTTAATATAAATTGGCAAATAAAAATTTAATTTAAAACATAAATCGAAACCACAGCAAAAATACATTTTTTGGTATTAAATGCAACAGTTTTCTTTGTTCAGAAACTCTATTATCTTCTTCTAGTTTAAGAGATTGGCAAAATTTTAAGAAACATAAATAATAAATACTACATAGAAGTTACACATAATATGTATAAAAAAATCAATAGTGCATAGTTTTAATTTGATTTGAATCTAAATTTATAGGTGCTTCAAGTGAGGAAACAAATATCCATAAACTAATTGGCACTTTTGAGAGTTCTCTACGTTCAGAAAGTTCCTCTGTTATAGAGGAAACAGAATTAAGTGGTGACCCTGATTGTAGCTATGGATCACCATCTCATTGGAAAAGTAATGTATGCGAAGATTGGTCGCAAATAATATTTAGTGATGGTCAACTGAAACTGTCTGAAAAAACAATGTTACAGCAGATGCTGGTATTTTGGAATATAATGGTATCTGCAGTTCAAATTTGAATGAACACTCTAGCCCAAACACTTTCCCAATTAATGTTGAAAACGGAAATGAATGTAATATATTTATTTTAATAACGCAAAATATCGTTATATATTTTTAATAGGTACTCAAGGGGATGATTGTTTGTATTCCTGTTCGGTGAATACACAGGAGTTTCAGTATAGCCCTAACATAAGACCCACTTCAAAAACTGTTAGAAAATAAATGTTTGAAGAGCTACGTCCGAAACAAAAACGTATACCCACAAAAGGTTTCCAACGAAGATGGACGTAATACTCAGCAGTTTTATACAGCACCAAGAAATTTTCTGTATATTTTGCAAGAATGTTAAAACTTATATCCTTGAACATTCTAAAAGGGTTCATCAAAATGAGGATGAAGTAAGAAAAATGTTAAATCCAAAAGAAAGGAGTGTGGAACGTTCTCAAAATATAAATAAAATATATTTTGACAATAATATGAAAGGCATTTTCGAAGAGATAAAGGAAGGTAAAATTATAAATGTTAATGTTACGTACGCGAAATAATATGCAAATCTTCAGGTGCTGAGAAGACTATGTATTCCAGGTCAAAAAAATATAGTTACAGAAAGAAAAGAGAATTCTGCGTTTTTTGCAAAGAAACTAAAACTAATATTGCGAGACATTTTGAATTATATCAAGATGAGAAATAAGTTTTAAAATTGTTAAAGTTTGAACAAGGAAGTCGTAAGTGGGCTGAGCTCTTAAGCAAAGTAAGAAATGAAGGAAATTTTAAATACAATAATGACAATCCTGAAAAACTCATACTAGTCAGACGTCGACATATATACAGGGTGTTTCGTATCGTTCTGTTCGAATTTTGGGAGCATAAAACAGACTTAATTCTAAGACTAAAAAACACAAAAGTGGTAGGTCGATCTTTATTCGTTCTGAAGTTACAGACTTTTGAAATAATAAACCACAAACAATCAGATTTCAGTTCATAAATTAAACAAAAACTTAATTTTTTAATTAATGATATTTTCAAAATGCCCCCCACCACAGTAACCATAAATGAAGTGCATATCCGCATATTCTTCATTAGAAAACCGGTAAAGCATTTTAAACAAACGTTTCCAAACAATAACACAGTAACTCACTTCAAACTAAAGTTAAAATTAATATTCAAACTTGCTATTCTTAAAGACCTTTATCTGAATGACGTTTTGGTGGTGTAGTTGATTGTTTCACAGCAACCTGGATTTTATGATTTTAATGATAAAGTTTTAGTTTGGTTTGTGAACTTAAATCTGATTGTTTGTGGTTTATAATTTCAAAAGTCTGTAACTTCAGAACGAATAAAGATCGACCTACCACTTTTGTGTTTTTTAGCCTTAGAATTAAGTCTATTTTATGCTCCCAAAATTTGAATATAACGATACGAAACACCCTGTATATCAATCCTGAGAATCCCAAACAATACTTTTTGCCTTGCCCATCATGTAAAGCTTTTCTTTCATACAGACATCTGTCAAAATATTACCAAATTTTCTCGAAAGTACCAACTTAGAAAGGTACTATTAGGTCTGTTACAAGAGATGCTCGTCTGCTAACTGCTGATATTCACCCAATTGCAAATAAAATCTTGAAGTATAATATTATGCCACCTATGCAAAGTGACAAAATATTTGATACTATAAAATATGAACGATTAATCATTTTATTCCGAGACTATCTTACGCCAAAATATATAGCTTATCAGGAGTACATCATACGTCCACGATTACGATTTCTTGGGCGGTTTCCTATAATCGTCAAACAAGAATACTCGGAAATGAAAAAATTGGGATATTTACTTTTATCCAATTTTGAATCTCCCATTCAGAGTGTTTACAAGTTGAGTGAACTAAGTGGTACAACGAGTGCTTTTATCAAACCCAAATTAGCTTTGGAGATTGCGGAGAGTACTTACATCAAAGAAGATAACGACAAAAGAAGAAAGAATGCAAATAAATTCTTAAAGTTGCTAGAAACTGAATCAGCAAGCCGCATTAATAAATCTGCTCATAGGGACCTGGTTGCGCGAAGTAGGCAAAATAAAATTAAAAAACAAGGAAACTTACCCTTGTCTGATGACATAAAAAAGTTTAAATGTTTTCTTTTAGAGAGGGCTCAGAAGAATCACCAAAATTTGTTAGTTGATCCGTTTTCACATGTTTTATGGAGACAACTAGCAGAACTTACTTTGCTATATATTGTTGTTTATAATCGAAAACGTAGTGGTGAATCGCATCGGATTTAAGTTGAGGACTTTTTAAATATACACCCTTTAGCAAATAGTGCTATTCCAGAAAAACTTGAAATACTTGACTAAAGTGATAAAGAAAAGGCACAAATCACTTATAAACTTGTAATCAGGGGTAAATTGGACAGAACAATTTGTGCATTTATCCCACAAAATGTGAAACTTTTCCTCGACTATATTTATGAACATAGAGCAAATGCAAAGGTTGGTGATGACAACCCTTATCTATTTGGATTGACCGGAAAGTTAAGTGGAATAAGACACAAAACATTGGAAATATGTTTTTTGATGAGAAAGTATACCCCTATAGCGAAGTTGCGTAATCCACTTCATGTTAGAACTACCTTATTAAGAAAACATCTGGCAACTAAAGTATCTACTTTAAATTTGCAAGATGCTCAACAGGAAATGGTTCATGATTTTATGGGTCATCATGGAATTATTTTTTAAATCAAATTTTATTAACAGAATATTTTTTAAATTAATGAGATTGAAGGGTTGCCTATACGCGCTATATAAATTTCGCGTTCGCGCCATTTAAAACTCTCGCTCATTGTGTAATTGGGCCACCCCGTCGCCAGGGTGCAGCTGGTGAAGAATGGTGGCGTGTTGTTCTGTGATATTAGATTAGATTAAGACCTTGGCTTAAGATTATAATCAAAATATATGGTGTCAATATGGAAAAGCTACAAAAACTTTTTTTGATGAGAAGAAAATTTAGCAATGCATATGACAAAATATAGTTTCTGGCATATGTGCAATTAAAAAGTGAAGCAATTCTAATTCCCCTCGTTACAGCAATTGCAGTGGTAAATACGAGTATTCATATAGATGGAGGAACCATAATAATATCAAAAAGTAGGATGTTCAAAATAGAAACGAACGACAACAACCACGTAATCATAAAATTAAAAAGACCAATCATCGGGTTTGGTTCCTTCAAATCTTTTGATTTTGCAGATAGTGCTAAAAAGAAGATTTTTTGGATGCAATAGGAGAAATAGAAAATTATGAGAGGTGCGACAACTTCAAACAATTAAATTGTTTTTCTGATAGTTGTTTTATTGTTGCAGTGATGGAAATGAAGAAGCATAAATTACTCCACCAAGTTCGGATGGGTCAGATTAAATTTATAATTTTCTATATATTGCATCTATAATCCTTTTTTATTGTTATTAGGTAAATGTGGATTAATTTGATAAGAGAGATCTGCCAAACTTTAAATTCAAATTATTCAACCACTAAACCTCACTGGAGCAATCTTTCACCTTAAATCACGCTGTAAGATATAGCTGAATCGACTCGAATTTCTAGGCAGGCTAAATTTTGTCCTCATTCACAAATATTTCGCTAGATGGCGAAAGTGTAAAAAAGGAGACCAAAGCCAACTTGAAACTGGAACTAAATTTAGGTAAACAATAATGGCGGCGTACAAAAAAGTCAAATATTAACGTGAAGTGAAATCATATTTCAAAAGCGTTTGAGCCCTTCGAAATGGAATCAGCCGAATACATAATAAGAAAATTTGTAACCATGGGCAGGAAATCGCAGCTTTGGAGCAACAATTTGTGTATTTTTGGTATCGGTGGGGTTAATTCGGAAGATACTAATGCTATATTAATTAAATTCTTTCAAGATAAGCAAAATATCGAAGTTCCGCTAGCAGCAATCAATAGAAGTCATCGCCTAATAGGGGAAGTAGACCTGGAGCTCCCAATCTCATAATTGTAAAATTCATCAATTACATCAGGTAACAAATTTTTAGGGCCAAAACCAAGCTCAAAGGAAGCCCTTTTTCTACTAAAAAAGACCTCACTGTGATTAGCCATTTTGCGCTCTGCACAACAAGAACATGGGTTCAGAAATGTATGGTCAGTTTATTAAGTGTGCTGGAAGGATAAGTAAAGTGGGGCCAAATTCAGTATACGGTCCGGTCTGTTGCCCATGCGCTGAGAGCGGAGTATGTAAACACGTTGTGGGTGCCGCTATCGTCTCGTTATGTTTAAAGCAATGTTGTTGCGCTCTCAACGGTTTAGGTCAGCGGTTTAGCCGTCTACCCGGGCGTCCTACTTTTTTCCCAAATTGTATAAAGTGTCCTGTATTTACGTCGCGCCAGGCCTCCACGAAGTAAATGAGCTTGTTGGCAAAATCAACGCTTATGGTGGACCTTTTTGGTCTCATACACAACTACACATCCCCACTTTTTTCCCTTGACCTCATTCTGATACACTTTCGGGCAGGCCGGCAACTAAAGGGTTCAGTTAACTCGTGTAGGCTGACCTGGTTACTGCGCAATTTTTTTAGCGAGAAACTCATTTGCACCATTGCAAAAAAATCATTTTTCATTCAGTTCTGCTTTTGCATCATCATGCCGAAAAGGAAATGCCACTTCACCGACGACCTAGCGAAGAAATATCCTTGCTTTAGTAAGATTAATTGTGATACAATAGTCAAGTGTGAAATTTGTTGTTGTAATGTTTCTATTTCTAATGGTGGTATGTATTATTCTTATATAATTTAAAGCTTTAATCCAAATCAGTATTTAGTTGTTTTTTCACGCGTGCAATTCCCGACTTTTTTGTTTAACGCAAAAATATATTACGAAATTGATTTTTTGTAATTTGTTCTTTAAACATCAAAGCATAAAGTTTAAAAATTCTAAATTATAAAACCCTTTCACATTATAGTGGAGTTCCATTTTAATATTTGTAGATATAAATAAAGGAATTATTGTCTTATTTACTTTTATTAAGGCGACTACTTTTGGACTTAATAAAAGTCAGTGGCGAAATAAGACAATAATTCCTTTATTTATATCTACAAATATTAAAATATGAAACTTTCAGGGCAATACGATTTGCAGCAACACCTCAAAACTACTCAACACACGCAAAAGGTCCAAGCAGCATCGACGTGACAATCAATATCCAATTTCTTGATACCACGATTTACGCCAGAGGACTCGAAAATATGTGCTGCCGAAGGAGCACTCGCTTTTCATGTTGTTATGCACCATCAAAGTTTTCGCTCATGTGATTGTAGTTCAGCTCTACTTCGTGACATTTTTCATGACTCTGCGATCGCTAAAAACTGTCATGTGACAGAACAAAAAAAGAAGCCATTGTTTGCAGTGTTTTAGCGCCACATGTAATGAAAATTGTCGACCAAGATCTACAGAAAGCTACTTTTTTTAGCATCAGTACGGATGCAAGCAACCATGGAAATAAGAAACTGTTCCCAATCGTAGTCCAATACTTTGACTACACAAAAAGTGGAATTCAAGTTCGAATGTTGGACCTGCATGAAACACTAAACGAAGAAGCTGCTACCATTGTGACCAGGCTCAAAGATGATATCGGAAAACACGGTATAGAAAAAAAATAGCGGCAATTTCAGCTGATAACGCCCAAACTAATTTTGGAGGACTTCATCGCGGAGGCATATTAAACGTGCATGCGCTTTTAAAAAAAGATGTGAATCAAAATATTATTGGAATTGGCTGTTCATGTCACGTTCTTCATAGCTCGATTCAGCACGGTCTGGGTCAATTCAGTTTATTTGATATTGATTCACTGGCCTACAAAATATATCAATATTTTTCAATTTATAGTGTTCGAACGAAGAAACTGGAAACGTTTTGCGATTTTGTTGAAGTATCATTCCGAGATCTTTTGTATCACAGCAAGTCCCGGTGGCTCAGCCTGTTACCAGTTGTTCATCGAATTTTACAAATATTTCCAGCCTTAAATTCATTATTTTCTTCCGAAGAAAGGCCACCTGCTGTCCTTAAATCACGATTTTGCTGATGCTATCTATTATTTGTGCATTCCCTGATGTCAGTATTCCACGACAAATTCAAGAGGTTGGAAAGTGAAAATAACAGTATCGTCGATATTTTGAACATTATTGACGATGTGGCTCAAGCGTTGCGCTATCGGATCGACACTGGATTTTTGCCTTTCAGCGTAAAACGAATCATCTCAAATTTTCAAGATGAGGGAAAGGATCAAGAATGCAAAGATTTCAGAGAAAGAACTATGATTGTCTACAAGGACACAGAAAAATATCTACTGAATTGGACTGCATCTCTTTCTGAATTTCATGTAAATATTTATTTTTTAATATCTTTCAAAACATTATTTTTGATTAAAAAATTGATTTCTTATTTTATTCCAGATATTCAACTGGTTAGATTTTCAAATTGATGTTCCATTTGACGTCAATTGCACCGAGGACATGATTTCTTATTTGCAAAAAAGGTGTAGTTTTTGATGAGACAAAACTTTTCGACCAAACGATGAATCTCGTAAGGTTTATAGAAAAAAAATCAAAAAGAAATCGACCTTGATTATTTTAAGAAATGTTGCAATGATAAAATCTGCGAGTTTTTCGCGGCAAATCACAATGTAGATTCTTTTTCAGAAATTTAAAAAATTGCTCAATTTTTTTTGCTATTCCGGGGCATAATGCCAATTGCGAGAGAATTTTCTCTTTAATAAAAGCTCAACGACAGATGAGCGAAATAGATTAGCAGTTGCGACTGTGCGTGATATCGTTAGGCTTAAATTCAATTTTAAAAATATGAATTGCGAACAGTTCTACAAGTATTTGTTGCTGCCAGAAAATTCACAGGTTTTGCGACAAATTCGCGACTCACAAAAATATATGTAATAAGTAATGATAATATATGTAAAAGCAAGTAATAAATAAAATAAAGTGTAAAAATAATAGTATTACTATATTACTATTACAATAAGAATTACGATTGATTTGACCTTTTTCTCGAAATACATACCAAACTGGTAGGTAATCAAACTAGTTTAGGTTAGGTTACCTACTTGGAGGTTAGTGTCCTGTTTTTTTATCCCGGACGTCTGCTAACCCTAGGTTTAGGTTAATTGTTAGGTCTTGATGATTTTTTTTTCAGAAAAAATACGACCGGACCGTATACTGAATTCTTACCGTAAAGTGCGAAACCTGAAGGATAGTTTGTCGATTTGTTGCTGGGTATGCATGCTGCTCGCGACAGTTTTTGAACTTTCTTTTTCTTATTATAAATTACAATTATCTTGTTTGGTTCTACTACAATTTATTTAATTATTAATTGGTACCTACTAAATTTTGATACGTGTGCTAAATGAGCTATTTGTATAGTCACATCAATATAACATCTTGATCAGCTAATTTTCTTAATTGTAGGGATATGGTTGTACTGGACGATTTTGATATTGTTGCTGTAACAGAGACACGACTTAAACCGCTCCATTTTTCTGATTTATTTCAAATTCAGGGTTATAAATTGATAAAACATGACAATGAGATTGGAAATTGTAAAAAAACAAAAAAACAATGCACTGCACGTACAAAGAAAGTACAAATCACATAAATCAAGAAATGACGCTTCCTCAGGCCGTCGTAGAAAAGAACTCACTCAAAACAAGGATCACTGCTGCTCTTGTTGCTTTATAAGATTTTGTAACATATATTTTTTGAAGTTCGGTATTGTACATTTTCTTTTATCTCAGTAAGAATGGCATTATAAAATTTGGATTTGTTATAGCGAAAAGATCTTTTAAAAAGGACTGTTTTATGAAGAGGGGGCGTTATAATTACGTTTAAATTGCGCAATTATAGATCATGAACGTCAGTTCGAAATGATATTTTGTTAAACAGATGATAAGGTTCCTTAGTATAAATAATTTTGTGATAGTGATAAGCTGATAAGCTATTTGTAATGATAAACTATTATTCATGTTTAAGCATTTGAGTTTATTAATTTATGGGATATACGGTGGTATTTACGAATACCGAAGACATAACGTAAGCAAGAGTTTTGAACGCGTTGAATTTGTTTCATAGCATCGTGATCAAGGGAAGGGCCATACACAGCAGAAAAATAAGAAAAATGTGACAAGACCAACGATTCACACAGCATAGCTTTGGTTTTAGTTGTTAAATAGTGTCTGTGAGGATAAAGTAGTTTTAAACTCATATAAGACTTACGTATGTTATTAATGATATGATGACGAAATCTTAGAGTAAAGTCAAATAAGACACCCACATTTTTTGCACAGTCTACAACAGGTATATCGATGCCATTTATAGAGAACTTAGCAATATCTTTGAGGTTACTCACCTCTTTTTTACTGCCAAAAAGTATAATTGATTTAGACGGATTGATAACTAATCAGTGTTTGTTGGCAATAGCAGTCGACCTTTCCAGATCTGCATTAATGTCGTCAACGGCCTGTAGAGACTGCGCAGGCAAAAATGAATGATATACTTGCGTATCGTCAGCATACATTTGTATCTTACAAGTTTTTAATTGCTTATGCAAACACTCACTAATAAATATACAAATTGGACGCAATTTCAAGAGTTAATCGACATATCACTACGCACAGATTTACCCCTAAAAACAACCGCTGACCTAGATGAAGCAGTGCTACATTTCACTCAAGTAACTCAAGAAGCAGCGCGTCAAGCTACCCCGATACCAACCCAACACATCAATTCAACTCAATGCCCAATCCTTGTCAAACGGAAAATCACCGAGAAACGTCGTTTAAGAAGAACATGGCAAACAACACGTCATCCGAACGATAAAAGAACATACAACCATCCCACCAGTGAGCTCAAAATCCTACTCTCCACCATGAAGAACCAAAGTGTTCAAAACTTTCTGAAACAACTCTCCCAATACGAAGCAGATGACTAATCGCTCTGGAGGGCCACAAGGTATCTCAAACAATCACAACAACACAAAGCCCCGATTCGTACAATTAACAACGACTGGGCAAAAAGTGACCAAGAGAAAGCGCAGGTATTTGCTGATCACCTAGTTACAGTATTCAAACCATTTCCGGCAGAACTAGACAATGAGGATGACATCCACAACACTCTAAATATGCCGTATCAAATCAGCTTACCGCCAAAAAAAATGCAAAGTTCACCAAGTGGAAAACACATCCTCAAACATGTAACGCCCACAAAGCACCGGGCAAAGACCAACTCACTGACCTAAGTCTCCACAACCTGCCTCAAAAAGACTTTCAAATCATAACTATTAAACGTTATCCTAAGGCTTCGTCAGTCTCCCAAACCGTGGAAAACTGCAGTAATAATCCTAATTCCAAAGCCCGGCAAACCCTCTGATCAACCAGCTTCTTACAGAACCCATCAGCCTATTACCGACACTGTCCAAAGTTTTTGAAAGTATGATCCTTCAGAAGCTTTATCCAATCCTCACAGATAAACACCTTATTCCCGACCACCAGTTCGGTTTTCGTAAGCACCACGCAACAATCGAGCAAGTGCATCGCGTAGTAGACAAAATTTCTAAGGACTTTGATGAGCGTAGGTAGTGTGCAGCAGTATTCCTGGACGTAACGCAGGCCTTTGATAAAGTCTAGTCGATGGACTACTTTGTAAAATCAATAAAATCTCTACCCACCGATTATTTTGAACTCCTGACTCCAACCGCCACTTTTTCGTCAGATATGTCAGCGCCCTAACACCAACGTACCCAATCAACTCCGGTGTTCCACAAGGGAGAGTACTGGGACCAATCTTATATCTCCTATTTACGGCAGATCTTCCGAATACACCTAGACATATGGTTGCCACCTTTGCGGATGACACAGCAGTACTCTCGTCGCACGCTGACCCAAACCTGGTCCTGGTGCAAAAAATGGAGAATCAAACTAAACGAAAGTAAATCCGTCCAAGTAAATTTCACACTTAGGAGAGGCACATGTCCACCGTTGATGCTTAATATTCACCAGATCCCGCAAGCAGATAATGCCAAGTATCTTGGCATACATCCTGGACAAGAGACTGACCTGGAGGACGCACATCTGGTCAAAACGAAAACAAATGGGCCTCAAACTACAAAAGATGTATTGGCTGTTAGGGCGTCGCTTCCAGCTATCGTTGTATG
>CALNHX010001387.1:0-88558 GCA_940337035.1 Agriotes lineatus | reverse complement strand
TACAATCAAATCGCACATCCAGTTCAATAGGGACACAAGTGCAAATTTTGTCGATTTTGAGTTATGGCCATATTGTACTTTCGTTGTAGGTCCTCTATGTAATGTGATAACGCCACATGTTGTATCACAGACAATCGATCTCTAAAGTCACATAATGTTGTATTGCACTGTAAGAATATTTTGAGTAATATAGCCATATAATACAGATGTGGCATTATTGCATTTAAAGATCTTAAACTTAAAATGCTATAACGCATTATATGTCATATATGGCACTATTGCATTCGATAATTTCAGGCTAATAATGCATCAAAGTAAACTTGCGGCCATATGGTTTTGCCACGCATGCCCAATGCAAGCTAAACACTCTAGTTAATCGGTTGCATTTAGCATAAGGTAATTTGAATATAAAAATTCGTTACAGTGGTTGTGACAGTGCATGTGCATTGAGTGATTGTGTTGGTATTTTTGTGTTTGTGTTTAAAGGTGCTAGATAATTTGAAAATTTTGCCTGAAAGTAATGTCGTCCAGGACAAGACTAATTCTAGAAAGGGCAATCAGACTTGCCGAAGAAGTGGTGAGTTTTAGAAAATTAATTTGAGGTTAGAATTTTTATTTACAAAAGGCGCGCTTCTGTTTTAGAAGAATAAAGATATTGAGATTCCACCTTCTTGTTCTGAAAGTTCATATCTACATACACTAGAAGCTTCGATTGCTATTGAAAATACACCACAAGTAAGTACAAGACAGCTTTATAATCTGTTAACTCGCAGTAACGTTGTAATGTTTAATTTTTTTTCAGTTAAAGGAAACTGGAACAAGTTATTTCGTAAAGAATGCCAAGAATGATCCTCTTCAAGAAGAAGAAATAAATTTTGAGGTAATATAAAACAACTGACGGTCTTTATTTAACTGGTATAAATAAAAATATTGTGTTTTATACAATAAGTATTTTTATTTTAGTGGCAAACGGAACCGTATCAAGAAATAGGTAGGAAGTTTTCCATAGGAAACTCAATTGAGGATTTTGAAGTGGATTTCGACTCCGATGATTCCGTTAAAGATAAAAACTACATCCCTGATGATGACAATGAACTTTCCGAATCTGGTGAAGCTAATATTTCACTAAACAGCTCTAACTTTGATGATCAAAATTTTCCAAACGTTGATAATAATATCGAAAACGTAGCAGGTAATAATAATCTGGAAGCTGTAATTGAAGCAGAAGCAGAAGCAGAAGCAGAAAATTTTCAAATTAAAAATAAATCCAGAAAAAGAGTCAGAAATGAAAAAAGCTGGAAGCGAAATGAAAAAAAGAAGAAAGTAAATTGTGGAGAAGCTTACGTATCTGAAGGTAAAAGAAATATTTCAGCAAAAGCGGTGAAACCACCTTGTAAAATGTGCCGATTTAAGTGTGTTGCCAATTTTACCCCTGATGAAAGAAAAACCATTCATACTAATTATTGGAAACTTGGAGACAATGCATTACACAGGCAATATGTTGCTGGCCATATGGAAGTGTTAAAACCGAAATATAGAAGTGTGACAGAAGGAAGTACTAGGAGCGCAAACATTTCTTATTTTTTAACAAAAGGTGGTGGAATAAAGAAACCGGTTTGTAAAAAGTTTTTTATGCATACTTTGGATGTAGGGGATAAGTTTATTAGAACGACTTGGGCCACAGCTAAGGATACTAATGCCATGATAGAAAGAGATAGAAGAGGAAACTATAATAAAATTGAAACCATCAGCCTGGCTGTTAAGGATGGCATTAGAAATCATATAAATTCATTCGCTAGGATAGAATCACACTATCTACGGGCGCAAACGGAAAGAGAGTTTATAGATGGCTCTTTGACTATAGCACAGATGTACAGATTTTACAAAGAGGAGCAGGAACAGAAAAAACTGCCAGCAGCAAAAAAATCTATGTACGAAAAAATATTTAACACAGAGTTTAATATATCTTTTTTCGTGCCAAAAAAAGACCAATGCGCCACTTGTGAGGCTTTTAAAAATTCGAGTGAAGAAGAAAAGCGCAACTCAAAAGAATCTTATGAGAGTCATATTGCTTGCAAAAATCGAGCTAGAGAAGAAAAACACGCTGACGTTGCCAAAGCTAAAGACGATTCAGGCCTTAAAGTTGCCGTTTTTGATTTGCAAGCTGTTTTGCCAACTCCGAGTGGAGAAATATCAACTTATTATTACAAATGTCGCTTAAATTGTTATAATTTCACAATTTATGATATACCGACTAAGTCTGGGGTTTGCTACTTTTGGCATGAGGCTATTGCTCGTCGTGGGGCTAACGATATTGGATCCTGCCTTTTGAATTACTTACAGGGCTATTGTGATAATAAAAAAGTTATTTTTTATTCCGACAACTGCACTGGCCAACAAAAAAACAAATTCATTTTATCAATGTACCTTTACGCCGTAAGTAATTTCAACATTGAGAGTATTTCCCACAAGTTCTTGACAACTGGGCATACCCAAAATGAGGGCGATTCAATGCATACATGCATTGAACGCCAAAAGAAAAGGGCACTCAGATCGGGACCAATCTATGTTCCTGCGCAATGGACGCCAATTATCAGATTGGCAAAAAAAGGAGGGAACCCTTATTACGTAAAAGAAATGGCAACTGACGACTTTTTTGATTTTAAGCTATTAAACGAACAGATTGGCAAAAACTTTTCTGTCAACATTAAAGGTGAAAAAGTTACATGGGCTGAAATAAAGGAAATCAAGGTAAACAAAAATTGCCCTAATAAATTTTTCTATAAAAGTAATTTTGATACTGACTACGAAGAAGTAGACATAAATTTGAAAACACGGCGAGGACATAGGATTACACGCATTGCAGATTTAAAGCTAGAGATGGCTTATAAAGAACCACCGGCAGTGTCTGACAAAACTAAAAAACACTTAGTGGAGCTCTGTAAACAAAACTTAATTGAAAAGATTCATCATCCTTACTATGAAAATTTATTATCATGTAAAATTAGTAATGCGGTTGATAATACAGACAATAATGAAGATGAAAATTAATTTTTTGATGTTGTTTGCACTTAGGTACATTTTGTATATCTTACTAATATTACTCAACTGAATTATGTTATGTTTAGGATAATGTACCTACTCGTATAATTGTGTTTTCTTAAATGTTTTTTTAAATAAGCTACTCATATTTAGTTTTCATTAAATTCTTTTCAATAAAGTCATGTAAACTGTGATTTATACTTTTCATTTGCTTGCTGCAGCAATGCAATATGGCCACATGTGTACGGTAATGTTAATTTAAAACTTATTTTTTGAGGGAACTTATTAGTGCAATATGGCCACATCTAACAAAATGAACATTTTGGTTAAAATTATAAAACTGCTTTTTAGCACTACCTTAAAAGGATATACATACTAACTATATAGTAAAGTTTGGTGGAATTACAAGCGTATTCCGATTTGTAACAAACTAAAATAATCTTTAAACTCGTCTCCTGTAAAATTTAACTATTTGCACTTGTGTCCCTATTGAACTGGATGTGCGAAATGTCCATATCGCTTTCCCTAGGAATTCAGGTCTCAACTCTCATATCAACCTAAGTACATCTGCTGCTTCACTATGATCATTTCCGGTAATCAACTGTTTTGAAATTGAGACTAAGTACTTTCTTCAAAATGGTTAATCCTGTTCCTTAATCCCCTCCTCTGTTTACAGAACGTCCATATCGCGTTCCCTTAGGAATCGACGCCCGAGAGGTCTCAGAAACTCTCATGTCGACCTAAGTGCATCTGCTGGGTGAGCTGATCATTTCCTGTACTTACTCAACTGTTTTGAAAGTGAAACTATTTTCTTTGAAATGGTCAATCCAATTCCTTAATCTCTTCCCCTGTTTACAGAACATTCATATCGCGTACCCTTAGGAATCGACGCCCGAGAGGTGTCAGAAACTCTCATGTCGACCTAAGTGGATTTGCTGTTCCTCTATGATACAGAACTGTTTTTAAATTGAGATTACTCTCTTCATAATGCTTCCTCTTCCTCTCTTAGGTACAGAATCTCCAAATCATTTCTCTTAGGAATCGATGCCTGAGAGGTATCAGAAACTCTCATACTGACCTAAGTACCTACATCTGCTGCTCCACTATGATAATTTGCAGTACCTACCTACATAACTGTTTTGAAATTGCGACTACTTTCTTCAAAACGTTCAACTAATTTCCTTAACCCCTCACCCTTTACAGATCGCCCACATTGTTTTCCATCAGGAGAGAGAGAGGTCTCAGTACTTCCCTGTTCCATGGGGAATCGACTGCGGAGGTTTTAGAAACTTTCTCGACTTAGGTGCTGTTGGTGCTCGCCTAGGCTAATCTTAAAAGCAGTTCTGTTTTAAAATTAATGTCAATCTCTTCAAAATTTAAAAACGGTACTTAGTAGTTGTTAATTGTAATTTAAAATTAAAGGAGGTACAATGATTGCCGACAGTAAGGTTATGTTTCTCCGCATCTCTTTCTAACCTATCTTTGAAACAGACCAACACAGCCAAAGTACTCTTTATTTGTTGAACAAGTGTTAAATTTAAACTTCACATTTAACTCTACCTGTAGGTAAGTAGGTGTCTGTTATAGTTTTTGAGGTCTCCATGGGTAGGTAGGTACAATGACGAAACTGAATTTTCTGCAATTCCATATTTTGTTTCAGAAAAGTTTATAAATAAGAATTAGGTATTATATTTTAAAGATCTTTATTACTTAAGGATTGTGTATCAATTACATCAGTTTTCGAGATCATATAGTATATATTTTTAATTCTGAATTGGTTTTCTACAACAGTGGATGAACATTCACTAAATCATTTAATTTCTTGTATTGTATTAGTAGGTATATGGAAATAAGAACAATAACTTAAAAATTTAATACATTAAAAAGAATCAGCGTAGAAATACTTAGCCTATATTTATATACATTTATTACTTATGGGCCTCGTTTTTCGCAAAATTAATTTGTACCATTTATATTACTGAACGTAAACCAAATTTATCAGAGCAATATATACATCACTTTCCCAAAAACCTAAAACCAATACAATATTCATAAAAATATAAATTAATTACACATAAAAGAAAAATATTGCACACTGAGCTGAGCATTATAAAACAAATGTTTTGTTCTAAATCATGTATATACAATAAATGCTTATATAAATATAAAATTAATACAACCCAGAGGGTAAGTCAGTAACTTTACTAAGGCTGGTCAATTGGTTTTTATTTTTGTTATTCGACGCATCAGTTTTTCTGGAGTTACTCGAGTTTGTACGGTTGCTTTGCATGAGATGGAATCCAGAGTACATTCCTGCATTAGTGTGTCCCCTTTTAATGAGAAAGTTGTTACTGGGGTTGCACTTCTCCTGAACTCTGGGAAAGTAGTAGTTAACTTCGTTGTCCTTATTTTCATAATAGTGATTTGGAAGGAATATTTTGTGCTTCTCTTCACATCTGGAGCTTGTGGGAAGTTTGGAAATTCTAAAATCCTTTCTGGAATTTAAAAAGATGTTGGAAGTACTTCGTGACAAGGTTGTTCCGGTTGTATTTCCAGAATCACTCTGTGGCCTCAAATGGGAATTTTGTGGATCAGATTTTTGATTTGTTAAAACAATGTCAACCATTGTATCCAACCCATCATCAATGCGATCTAAGCTTTTTGATTTTATTTTCTGTGCTGCGGAATACTCTTCTAGAGCCTTCTGAACCTTTTGGTGATGATTAATCAGGGGTGTAGTTATGGATGTTTGTGTATAATTAGCCACAAAAAAGCCATCAATGCTGTTGTGCCTCACTGACTTACAGTTTTTGCTTACTTCCTTACTGAGATGAACATTTGAAGCTATGTGGTGGAAAGATTCACTCTTCTTTATACTGTTGTTGTTTTTAGTATCAAAGTGTTTAAAATGTTGTTTTTCATAAATAGAAGTTCTGTTTTTTACCTCAACATTAATGTTCTGATTAGTCCTGTTATTATTGTGATTATTTGTTTGAGTTGCATCCTTGTCAACCCTTGGTAAGCGACATTTAGAAGCACTTAATAAAGAATCTGACCCCTCATCGCTCGTATACGGCGTTTCATTTTCAAAAAATATTTCTTTATTGTTATAATCATAATCTTCTGAAGGTATGAAAAGGTGAATCAAGCTTCTGGTGCGGCGAGGGGGCTGCGGATGTAGGTTGGCAGGTACAATTTCCGATTCGCTATCAAATATGGGATCGTCCATCAAAACATTACAGTCAACCCGCATCTGAATCTTGTTGGAGATTTGAGCTTCCTCAATTCTAATCCTGTCCTGCTCTTCCTTCTTCCTTTTTGCCAACTGCTCGGCTTCCTTGGTGTATTCTTCTGTTTCGGCGTCGTTAATAATATTTTTCAACTCTTGGATGACATCTTCAATTGTTGTTTCTTCCTCATCTGTAAGAAGTTTGTTGTCTAATTTGGTGCTGTTTTCCGATTTCATGGCCATTGTTTCATTTTGTATGGCATACACCTCATAAACTGTTGGTTCATGTTGTATATCTTCTGGACTTAAGCTTCGTTCTGACGAGGAAATGCCTTCATCTTCTGCTGGGGTTGAACCATCTGAAAATAACATTGGTTTTATGATTAAAAATCGTCTTTATTACATTATTTACTCACCTTTCCTGTGATACAACGTTCTACACTTCTGTGACTTTCCCGATTTTAAGGACGTTACCTCATCCTGTAACTCACTACACCTTTCTTTGAGACATTGTTCCAGTGACATTAAAACCCCCTTTTCTTCTTGTAAGATCTGTGAATGTTAGTTGTTTAGCACTTAGTTACAACAAGAATTAATGTTTTTGAGCACCTGTATACGTCTTTCCAGTAGGAGCATTTTATCCCTGAGATAGTCATTTTGTTTTTCTGCATTTTCCGCCCTGATTGCTAAAGTCTCAACGTCGATGTGCTGTTTTTCCCAATGATCAAGCTCCCCGAACACCACTTCGGCAGAAGGGGAGTTTATTGAAATGATCTGTTGGAAAGAAAACATAAATTATAATATAAAACTTTGTGGAACTGTAAGTAATGCATTTATGCATTTGTTGTTTACCAGCCATAAACACAGGCACAGAATATAGACTAACGAAATGAATACCAAAATCCTTTTAAACAAAATTGAAAGTGCTTTATCTACAGTTTTACCTCATTCTGGCAAAATTGTCTGCTTCTGCTTCTAAGAATTTTTAGGTAAGTACATCCAGTTTGTTACAAATAATTAAACAGTTTGCCAGAATAACGTGTGGTATTTTGTAAGGTTGATATTAAACAATTCGTAGTTCATTAGTCATACGTTTAATGCTTATGCATTTTAGCTATTTGTGGGTTCATTAAATGTTATTCTTTTTATAATTATTAAATATATTGTGCCAGTTTTCATCCACAGTAGCTAAGTAAATGCTGTTGTTATTACCTTTTTTATTACAGTTATATCAAGACCCGCTTGTTCAAGTTCAGCTTGTATATAGAGACGCCTCTGAGCTGAGCCCGATGTGTCCAGGAAAGTGTTAATAAATTTAATACCGCATGCTAAGAGCTCTCCCTGTCCTCCCGCCGAAATTAGCATTCCTACCAGGAACCTAAATCTCACAGGCTCACCGAAGCGCAGTCTGAGGGTCGACATTGCTTCTGAGACTGCAGTGTGGCCATTTCCAGCTGGTTCACAAGCTTTCGTGAGGAGCTGCAAGGTATGATTGTATTTATGTTCGGTTTGGAAGCACGAAAGGCACTCACCTGTAAGGCGATGATCCTAGATTTGTTTACGTTACTCATAATGCAAACAGCCAGGGTGAAGAGCCCAGCTGACGAGGCGGCAAGCCTGCGGACTGATTCTGAATATCGGACACAGCAGCACAGAAGGCACTGCAAGCATGTGAGCTCGTCTAAAAGTGCTCTTCGCTGCAGGGAGGGTGGTATTCTTCCTGTGGTGTTGCTGGAACCCGTCGTAGCGTTGCCATTGCTTCCCTGACTCAGCTGTACTGCTCGCAGCAACTCCAGCAGAAGGGTTACACCATCGTGGGGATCTGCTACGAATTCTTGTACAAAGCTGTAATAAAATTTGCAATTAGAAATAATTAGGTACCTAACTGTAATTGGAAATCAGAAATAATAGAAATACATCAAACCAGAATAAATGACCCTAGGAGGTTAGAAAAGGAAAGAGGCAGTGAAAGAAAAAGTCTGAAGTATCGAAAGACAATGGAAAATACTAAAGACGACATTTGTAGAACAAGTTGAACTGACATGCCAAAAGCTTACAGTAAAAGTAAGTAACAAAAAAGCGGGTGGAAACGATACCTATATTCAGAGTGAAAAAGAGAGAGGGACAGACTTAACTATATGGCTAAACAACACGACGCCAAAGAAGCCATCAGAAGGGCAAAACAAGACTCATGGAAAGAGCTCGGAAGAGAACTTGAGAACAAATTCACCAAGGCAACAAGCGAGCATTCTGAAAAACAATTAAGGCAATCAGAGGAAAGTATAGAAAACAAGTATGGAGCATAAGAAATAGTGAGGGCAATATAGAAGAATAATAGAAGATAAAAAAATCTGTAATTTTCTGATGTCATTTTAATCTAAGTTTTATCTTGTAGTAATTGTTGTGAATGTGATGTTGATTTTATTTTACATTTTATATAGATTTGATAGGTTGCAAATGTGACGTTATTTATGTCTATACATATCTCTGTTAGCAAAAATGAATGAAAAAGCTGAATAATGAGCAAATAGTTGTACGATTTTCCGCCAATGCCCTCCACTATCACACTTTTTCCAACCACTAGGGAAATCGAAGCGAAAGCGGGGCATGAAAAATTGAGATTTGTTACGTTATAAACCGAAATTCGCGCTATAGGCCTATGGTGACTGAATTATGATACTCTTTAACCCGTGTAAGGCGGATTACAAGGGTTTTGCATGCCACAAAACAATTAGGCCACGAGGGGAATCGCAAAGTATCCGGGTGAGCGTAATCCTGTAAGAAGTCACAGGATATTCTGTGGAGAAGCTAACCAACACGGTTACGTTCGGCGAGCCTTTCCCCAGGTACAGATGTGTAGTCGCTTGAGGGAGAGTTGCATCAAACAGCTTCGGGACAAGGTAATTGCAAGCGTACAAATTCCTCACAACCACTTACAAAACCATATTTGTAGGCATTCTACATCGTGGCAACAGAGCCTAAAGGAAGAATACCAAGTGGCCTAAAAAGAGGCCTAAATATCAGCAAATCGTTAAGTAAAGTGCAAGGCGATCTCCATATTTACGTACTGAGGTTGGAAGGCAGCCAGAGGTAAGGTTTGCTTTTGAAATAATTTCTAATCCTGTCACAACCAGATTAATTAAAATGGGTTTTTCCGTAAACTTTATAGTAAATAAATAAATAAATTTCAGCTACTGCATACATAACACATTAATGCTGAGCTAAACTTCTCAAAATATCGAAGGATTTCAAATCCACACCTAGTAAATCTCAGCGATATCAACCACACAACAACAAAAGCAATTTATCAATCAATCTCTTCAAGATGGACACAGGAAATCTTTCTTTGTGCTGGTAATCCTTTAAAAAATCGCGAAAATTTCCCTAGCCAAGGAGGATTTTCAAAATTCCAAAAGAAATGCAAAAGGAGGTTAGACAACGGAATGCGCTAGAACGAAAAAGTGGCGACCCAACCCACATAATAAGCGAATGTAACTGAACTCGAAACAATTTCTGGATATTAAATGAATTTTAATTAGTGCAAAATTTTGCACGCAACAAGGTCTTAGAAGTGCTTATGGAAAAAATACTTCGACCAACAATTTAAGGAAGAACACAACTTAAGAAGAAGAGAACAAGAGCAGCAGTTTGGGAAAGAGTAGAGGGAGGCATTGAGATGGAAGAGGTAACAGAAGTCATCAATCGAATTAAACCGGGAAAGACAAATGGTAGATATGATATAACTTCAGAATCGAATAGATATGGAGGGAAAAGAGCTAAAAGGATAAAGCAAATTTGTCAACCGACCTGCGACCTGGAGAAGGCAGAAGATATCTTTTGACGGGAAGAGAACATCATAGTTCTAATATACAAGAAAGACGACGCAAATGACTGTAATAACTATAGGGCAATATGCCAATTATATCTAGTACCTACAGAAAATATACTCCAACATCCGCCGAGAAAGATTTCACCAATCCTAAGTGTATAACTATGTACACAGCACAAGTTGAGAGAATAATCCACGCGTTCTCTCCTTTCTTCAAAATGGGGGCCCAATAAGGTCAACACCAATAATCCCAAAAACTGAAGCGTCCCGGACACTGTTCTCGGGAAAGGGTGTCGCAATTGCTTCCAATATTTTGGCATCAAATCTTCGACATTTTACGGATTTTGATAATACAGCACGAATTGCCTAACTTCCTCTCGTAATCCAATATCTTCTCTCAATTCCACATCGCCTTCAATCCATGGTAAACTAATTTCGTGCCGACCATCAGAGCTCACAGCTCGAAAATGATCCCTGGTAGCAATTTCCAAATCTGATTTGTTCCTCACTTCGCCAGGATCCCTAATACCAATTGTATCTAAAGTACAAAGATTTGTAATTGATGATTCTGGGGTTAGCACAGAAGATACTTTCCCCATTCAGGTCCAGCCCAGTCTTGTTTCAACAGCCACAATTTCAATTTTTGAAACAACGGTCCTTTCCTCACACAAATGACCGGTTGGACCAAAGCTTGAAACTTTTCACAAAACTTACCATTGTCACTGCTCACAGTCAATATTTCTGAAGGTTCCGCTTTTCGCACGAGTTTCAGTAAACAATAAATGATTGACTCCGAGAATGCAACTGGAAATTGTACCACCAATGTCTAAAGAAGGACATCTCTGGAGTAAGACTGATTGACCATTGCCGTATTTCATGACTCCTTGACTCCTTTATTGGCTGGTCCTTGATTGACTGATACCGTATGAGTCGGTAAATAGGGACATAACAATGTGCACTGTTCCGTGCTACACACAAGACAATTTACATTCACCTTACGAGATTCCGACTGATATCCAACACGGCAGCAAAGAAAACAAGATTTCTTACTCCACACCAATATTTTTTTTTAGCAGATTAATTTCCTGTGCCTGGAAACAGTCATGAGTATGGTGAAACTTCCATCGTTCACGACTTTTTCTCTTAGCTTGAGCCATTGTAGTCCCTAAACTATCACGAGCCAAGGAAATTCTCTCATCTCCTTCAACCTCGGACTTCAAAAATCCCTTGCCCGTCTTCCGCGTTTGAACTTCTTGTAAATGATGGCAAATACTAAAGAATTCTGGCAAACAGGATTTCACAGCTTGGTTGCTTCTCGTAACTCTAATTATCTCAAGAGCTCTCAAGCGTGATTCCACGTTGTCAAACATAGAAGAGATATTCAATTTACCTCTTGAGAGATGACAGATTTTCCATCGCCACTTGAGTAACTCATGCACATAAACTTCCACCAGTAAATCTTCACGACTAAAACAGTCAAAGCCTTAATTATCTTCGGATACCTCTCAGTGGTCTGGGGATAACTTCCACAAGTTCCTTCGCTCGAGTACTCTACACCCTGTATTGCACCAAATACTGGACATTATCACGGGCGTGGATTTCATCATCTTCATTGATCATCTTGTTGTTCATTCTCAGGTACTAGTCTTTTTCTACTTCAACCCCTTTCCTGGTTTTATTGAATTGTTATAGTAAATACTTCGATTTTCTTGGCTGTTGTGTACACAACTTTCTACTAATGCATTAGTAAATGCGCGATAGATAATACTAATTGATACTATCGGTATAGATTTATTCGATTTTATATAAATAAAATCAGTTACAAACCTTAAGATAAAATATACAAACATATAGGGTACATAAAATGTATAAAATATAAAGAGCTTATAGTACATGACTATGTTGTGAATAATAGGACTAAAACTATTACATAATAAATATAAATATAAAATAAAAAACACAATAAAATTACATTACAATAGGAAGAGATCATACCAAGAAAATATACCATCCTGGAAGGAAAATGTTTCAGATAAATCACGAGTTAAAAATGATTCCCGTCTGTAAACTAAACTTGAGCGCAACAGCAACTGGGACAGCAAGGTTCGACTACTTCCTTACATGGAGTTTCAGGGCATGGAATGCAGTTAGGGTCGTTGGATGAGCATTCGATGTACGCCCCAGGGAGCTGGTAACTGAGAGAATGGGTCGTGTTTCCATTCATAGGCAGTTCGGGAGGCACAAACTTCGCACGTTCAGCCCACGCCGGTTTCTGCTGTGGTATCTGGGGCTCGTTGTGGACATACGACATGTTATGGACGGTCTCGCGCGCGACCTTCCCTGTGGGTTTCTCTATATTGTCCCTTAATCGGAAGGGCTGCACGCGAACGTTGTTAACGTCGTGGGCCACGTACGAGAGTCGATTGATGGTTTTGTCGCTGAGCGGTTCGCCGCTATCCTTCATCTGCTGCACGGGCTTGAACGACTGCTGCTTGATTATGGGCTTTTTAACATAGTCGTGCTTGTGGGTGGTCAGGTCCTGCATGGGTCCATCGTCTGTGTACTTGCGCCTGCAGGGAATTATCGGACAAGCAGGCAAAGCATTCTCATAGGGAAGGTACGATGTGTTATGCACTGTCTTACCGGAGACCTTTCCTTCGCCCATCATAACGGTACTAGGCTTGGGAGGAAAGTTTTCAGCCCTCTGCCCATTGTTTGGTATGTAGGATCTCTTATAAACCGTTTCCTTGTCCACTTTGATGGTGGGCGCCGTGTAAGCATTCTTCGGTTTGAAAGACTCCGACTTCTCGAAAGCAACCATGGGTATGTAGCTCTGCGTGTAAACGGTATCCCCTGACATAACCAACTCCGGCTTCGTATAGCTCAGCTTCTGCGCCCAAGGCTTATCCACAGGTTCTTGAGGTTCGTAGGGCCGGAACGACATGCGATGGACCGTGTTGCAGTCCATAGTACCGTGAAACTGCTTGAATTCGGCGACAGGCCGAAATGGTTGCGTCTTCACTTGGCGAAGGTCTACTGGTAAGTAAGACAAGCGGTTGATGGTTTTGTCGCTCAACGGTGCGACGGAGGAATTGGATTTCGCGACGGGCTTAAACGACATCGGTACGTCGATCGATTTGCGCACGTAATCGTGTCTATGCGTCGTGACGTCTGTGATTGGTCCCGTTCCCATGAGGTTGTGTCTGCAGGGGATTACCGGAATTGCCGGCACGGCGTTCTTGTATTCCTTGTACGACATTTTATTCACCGTATCTCCGGACATCTTACCCGTATCTGCAATTAAATTGTTCTTGGGTTTGATCTGCTCAGACCTTTCGGCTAGGGGCGGCAAGAAGGTGTTTCTATACACCGTCTTGTTGTCCATTTTAGACGTCGGTGGTGCATAACCATGCACCGGCTTGTACGATTTTGACTGTTCAGGCTGTACATACTTGCAGTACTTTCTCTTTGGGGGCTCTTTGTTTGCCCTGCAACAGTTGCAATTTGATCTGCAACCGCAAGCCTTTTTTGAACTTTGGGTGCTCGGCTGGAGCACATTCGTCTTTGGATTGGAACGCACATGGGGAGACGGCTTTGATTCTGTACCGTTATTATTTTCCGCGGAACAGCCGCACATGTTGATACTCGAACTGTTTAGGGGAGCCATTAATGCTGAGAAACTTCGAAAGAAAAACTATATTATGAAATGGAGACGACGGAGCTGGACTATTCGGTATGTCTCATCTTAATGTCAGTTTGAGAATATTTGTTTCTAAGTGTGTGTAAATCCAGCACCTGATAGTAACTTGATCCTATAAAAACAACGACGTCCATTTTTTATTAGAAATTTCGACCTATTAATATTTGTTAGATGTATTTCTCTATATTATGATTCAGTTTAAGACTTGGGTAGATGCGTTGTGGCTTAACTGACAATGAATGATGAACCAAAACTAATGGAATTTGGGGTGGATGACGAGTTTTCGAGACTTCCGACATCGTAAAAAACCTATAAAGTTGGAAAAACAGATTGGAAGTTTAACTCGAGAGAAGGACACAATTTTATTTATGATATAGTATATAAGATCAAATTTATCATTGGATTAGCACCTATTTTTGAATAAGCAATAGATTTAAAGTAACAAATCTTCCAACAGAATTTACTAGTATAACCTGCTTGGAATTTATTTTGTAAATAGATGCCAAATACATAATGTGTAACAGTAACAATCTTATAGATATAAAATACAATAAAAATATATAAAAACAGATACATGCAAATAGAATATAAATAATAGTATCTATAGTAAAAAATAAGTAGGGACCACAAACAATTTGAAAATGGTTTGAACCAAACATTTTATGAGTCTTGTATTTAGCAAGATGCTTTTGGGCAGCAGCAAGGTTGACAGCAAAAATTTTGTTGTGGCTGTGAAGCAGCATTCGGATCGCAGGGCTCTTCTGGCAGTCGACGCAGGAAGGATCGTCATCGTCACACTCCACAAACGTTCCTGGATATCCGTAACTGAGCTTGTTAATGGTATTATCAGACATGCGCAGTGTTGGCGGAGAGAACTTTTTCTTCTCAGCCCAGGGCTTGTCCCACGGCTCCTGAGGCTCCCACGGCATGTACGACATTTTCTGGACTGTGTTCTTCTCGAACTCACCGGTCGGTTTATCCAGGGCTGGCTTAGGCCGAATAGGGTTAACACGTGCTCTGCTTGTGTCCACAGGCATGTAGGACAAGCGGTTCGTGGTCTTGTCGCTCAAGGGGCAGTCGCTGTTGAACAAATTGGGCGTAGGGATAATGGGGCCGTTTTTCTTGGCGTGCTTGGGCACATAGTCGTGCTTGTTGGTGGTGATGTCTTGCATGGGACCGTCCCCTATAAGCTTGTGGTTGCAGGGAAGTATCGGGCACGCGGGGAGCACGTCCTTGTGTCCCTTGTATGAGAGCTTGTTGATCGTATCCTTTGTGAACTTCCCTTCCCCCACGCAGATGTTGGCGTTTGGGCGGATGGGTTCCACGCGTTCGTTGTCGCAGGGCAGGTAGGACTTTCGGTAAACCGTGTTGTCCGACATTTTCACCTGGGGCGGCGCGAACTTGCGGATCGGGGCGAAGGACTTGGGCCTCACTGGCTGGATGTACTTGCACTTCTTCTTCTTCTCCTGCGTGGCCAGTTGCGGCTCCCCGGGAGTCATTAGCGGCACGTGCACGTTCTGGGGGCACACCGGGTATGCCGGCACGCATGGGGGTATTGTAGGGACCATTGGAGAGGCGTTGGGGCACGGGCACACGTTAACCGTCGGGGGCGCCTGAATGCACTCCATGATGGGAAAATATTACGCATAAACAGCACAAATACGGTAAAAACAATATTCGACAGACAAATTTTGGCGAGCTTTTGAAACGTCAAGTTTTTTATATTTACATCGCAACTGAAATAATATAGTGCTGAACTACTTGATCGTGTAATTCTGACCCTATTTATAAGACATTTTTCAGTAGCTATAATTTTTGTGCATTGACCTTAGCATTATCAACCATCAAACATTTTCGAAATTACCAAGCGCAGTACACCAAATGCCTCAGTATAAAATGTTTTTAAATTAATTGCTTTTTTTCAAATTAAATTGAAACATGATACTTGTGCTATTTTTAAATATATAAAAACCAAACTATTAAAATAAGTACTTAATGTATTATTGAAAATATAATTTTAATATTATTGGTAGTTCCGCGTCGTATTCTGGTAAGTCCCGGTAATCTGAATAATTAGATTTTGTTCGCACTTCTACGTGAAATACACCTAATATGAATTTACCACAAGTTGTGCAAATAATAATTGTCGATTTTCTACATTTCGTCTTTTCTTGAAGATCGACACATCATAAAATCGAACATTTTTGATGTATCGATTAGGTCATCAAACCACATTTAGTTTATATGCAGTTAATAATTTTTGCAAGCAGCGATCCAATATTTTATAATTCACAATTTCTCGTTACAAAATTATATTCTCTTCTTCTTGAAGCAAGAGAGCTCTGTGGTTTCTACTTATATCGCAATTTTAATATGAAAATGTTATCTAACATCTTTATTATGGACGTCGTCATATTAAACAAAATCTATTTCGTTATTCTGATTCACCAAATTGCAGGCTACTAAGTTTGAAATTTCGAATCCAACATCATCTTTAAGTATCGTGGCAATTCGTATCGATCTCTGATCTGATTTAAAGGAACCACTATCGTTCATCAGGTCCAGCCATCCCCGCGTATCAACGAATCCAGGGAGAAAACGTTTCGTTCACCGCGTATAAATTCTCGTTGAATGTTTATTATTCTCGAACTACCGCTGTCCATTTTTCAAACGAGGCTCTGGAAAACTGTTAGTTTTGCTTCTGTTTTTGAGTTACGAGCCCGCAAATCCCGCTTAACTTCGGTGGCACCCGAGCCACCGCCAATTGCCCAAGTTGTGAGTTGTAAAATAAGTTTTGCTTTGTTCGTAATGCAGTAATGCCTTAGGCCTTTTGCACCCGTATATCGACATTGTTATTGTTAACCTTTGTAACCGCCACAGCGCTGAAATGCCAATCCCATTAAATGTAATAATGAGCACAGATGAATCAAAAATTTCACACGCCACGATAGTCTAAAGCAATACGATCCGCTCAAATCATAGTAGGTAGGTATGATTATATAATCCAATTTGATTTACATCAATGAAGAGCTCGAACAAGAGTTTTCAGAGTTTGGCTTATGCGAACAAAGCAGAACATTAGCACGTCCATTCTTCTCCTAGAAAAGTTGTTAATGGAAAACACTATTAGTTGCGGAACAATAAATTTTAAACGTAAATACAAAAAAGTGGGTAATGAAAAGGAACGATTACGATGATCGATTTTCGACTTCTACATTGAAGATCAGTTAGTTACGCTTGGTCTAATAAACCAGGCTGTGAAATCCAATAAAAAAGTGAGATACACCTCCCTCGGAGAAAAGTTGACAAGGGTTGTAGAAAGCCAAGTTATAAAGAGAGAGGTTATTCTTATAGGCATTAGTAGAAGCAAGGGAGCAGGAAATTTTAAGAAGCATATTTGGTGGCAAAAAAGTGGGAAATATATAAAAAAGAAGGACAAACTAAGAAATGAAGCGTTTATGCAAACAATTTAGCATAACACAGATGACTTGAAGAAGAAAGGGTATCAAAACGTTGACTAAGGGTGAGATGGTGGGCGCAAGGAGAGCCATCCTAGAAGGTAACTGGTTGGAAGCGGTTATACAAGACTTAGAAGAGAAAATCATAGTATAACGGTGAGCAAAAGTTATAGACAGGAAAGGGCGATAAAACGTTTTCAATGTCTATTTTTAGACATTTGGCAGTTCTTCTTCCTCGGTATGAAATTACTGTTTGTTTTGGTAAAGTATTTATTGAGGTATCTCAAAGACTTTGAAATACTTCATGCGACATTACTCTCTCTCTCTCTCTCTCTCATTCTTTTTAGTATTTTGATGTTGGCTTTAATTTCGTTCAATATCGATTGTGCTCGTCTTTATTCAATCCTTTCATGTTTTAAGATACGAATTAAATACAGGTGTCGCTTAGCCACGAGGGTATTGCAGATGTTATAACTTTTAAGGTGTATAGCAGTCTTCACGTCGATGTTTTGTTTATAGAATTACTATACGGCAATCACTCAGTTCTGGTAAAATGTTGATGTACCCCAAAGAGGACAAGCATGGTGTCATCGAACTGTGGCGTCATTTGATGCCTTTTAAATGTGAAGTGCACTTGAATTATAAATATAAATTGCAGACGCCAATAAGAAGTACTTCAGCATTCCAAATTTTATGTTTGTTTGGCGAATATGTTAATCTGATTGTGGCTTATGAAACGTAAAACTCCAAAGTGAGGTGTTTGAACTCATTAAACGATAATGAACCTCCGTTAATTGCCAACTTCCTTTAGAAGATGCACCTCGGCGATATGGAACAGTGATATATCGGACTCGTTTTATTCTTGCACGGAGCGGATTATTTTATAGCAGTTTATCTAGGAGGCATTAAGACAATTCTAACAAAACAATAGTAGTACTAATTTAGACGGTTAAAATCATTCTTACATTTTACTTCTAAACAATCGCCCTATGTTTGTGTAACTTTAATCTGATTTTTGATAGGCTCTCATTTATGGAGATGACCTTTGGAAAGCTCATCTTTCTAATGGAAGCACTTTGATTTGAAGGTCGCCCCACAAAGGCAATTATTATGCAGAATCAACTCGGCTTGTGTAATAAATAAGACGTACACGCCGGTCAGCGTGTGTACCGACATATGGCGTAATTATCCGCTGCAAGGTACGAGCCGGAACGAATTTGCATTTATGGCCATTAAGCTAATGCTACCAGCAGCAATTAAAATATGAAATATTGAAAGCTGCAACCTCTTCGGCTAGCCGAAAGGGAAACATTGTAATCTGGAGATAATGCAGTGGGTGTAGTATTTTTGACGGAAACAAGCCTGAATATGTTGCGTTTTATATTTACTTACGGACAAAGAATAGTTATTAGAGAGCCATATTTCCTAGAGCTAAAATGATAGCTCTGGTGGACATACGCTACTGTAAAGCTCATAAGTTTGGACAAGAACGTTGCTAACCAGATTTTGCTACTAGAGAATCGAGCTGCACTTGGCGAGATAACAATGGGTTAGCTCAATATCATCCACTAAAAATGAGCAGTAGCTTCATGGGTTCTTCAAAAATGTTATTTTCGACATGTCATTTTTGTTAAGGGATACACAATGTCAAGAAATCCAAATGTATATTGGAGGAAGAAACTGTGCAGAAGCATGAAGGTTTATGGATACGGTAAGGCGCCAGAGAAAAATCAAGGGAGTCTGCAAATGATTTCACCAAAGCAATGGACAAAATACTACCAAATGCTAGTAACTGGAATAAGATTAAAGCATCAAGTAGAAACACAAACACCAATGATTGAAATTCAAACAAACAAATTGAATTTGACTTATAAACACTGAAGAAAGCTATACGAAGTTTAAAGAATGGAAAGGTAGTCATCGTTGCAGATCGTTACAGTTTACAGGACGCTTATCAACATATTCAACCAACGCTTAAATAAACACTACATTTCTGAACAATGGAAATGAAAGCCTATATATCGTCTATCATAAAAAAGAGACCAAACTGAACTGCAGCAGTTATAGATGCATATTAGCAAAGAGCTAGCAGGCATAGTATGCGACTTGATAGAACATCATCATAGACTATATGAAGAGGAATAGCAAAGAACATAACTTAGCACGTCATAACAAAGTCTAATATTAATCAACCCTAAATGCCTTGTGACAGCTGTATGAAGGTTCCATGTCTTAAATAAAACTGGGCCAATATCTAACCCAACAATTCCCAGCGACCAAAGGTGTTAGAGAAAGATGGTGTATACCCACAACCCATTTAATATGTCGCAGCAACATTGAAAAATTAAAGCACCTACATTAAATTATATTCTAACGCTCGCAGACGATCAAGCAGTGACAGCTCAAAATATGAAATACTAGAGAAGGCTTGTGGAGGAACATACTGAGTGGGATCTAATGTCGATAAGTACTTGTATGTAGAAGCAGAATCAAGCAGAATACGTTTGGAGAATGAGCCAGATCTCTCCAGGCGAGAAAGTTCTTATTTAGGATGATTTAGGAGGTTTCCACGGCAATTTTCATCATGTAATTAACGAGCTTCGGGATGGGACCATATCATTGTTGACACAGAAGAAGAGTTCCCATCACGGAAGTCGTTCGCTACACACACTTGGGAGTTACATTCACAGACAACGGTACTGATGAACGCGTGATAGCTCATCAAATTATACAAGCTACAAGAGCCAAGTCATGAAATGGTAGCGAACAGAATAAAAGTTTGTAGAATAATATGCTGGGTGGGTTCCAATGTCAATAAAACTAATTACTTGTATGTGGGACCAGAACCAATCAGTATTAGACTGGAGAATGGTCATGAAATTTTTCCATGCGAGAAGTACCGACTTGAGCTGATTTCGGTATCTTCCACGACCATTGTCATTATCATCGAACGACTTCCGAGGTGGGACCATGTCATTGTTGGGAAAGAAGACGAGTGCCCATCCCATAAGTTGTTTGTTATACCTAATTGGTAGTTACATACACAGACAAGGGTACTGATGGACGAGTGACAGATCATCGATTTAAAAAGAAGTAGAAATATCGGCTTGAAATGGTTTAAGAGGCTTCGACGACCATTGTCATTATGTAACGAACGTCTTCCGGGATAGGACTATGCCATTGTTGAAATAGGAGACGAGCCCCATTCCGGAAGGCGTTCGCCACACCTACTTGGAAGTTACTTTCATAGACAATGGTACTGATAAAGAAGTGATACATCCAAGCATTATACAAGCTAGAAATACCAAGCAATGGAATGGCAGCCAGCAGAATGAAAGCTTGTAGAAGAACATAATGAGATAAGGCCTAATGTCGATAAAACCAAATACTTGCTGTGGATGCAGAACTAAGCAGTATAAGTCCAAAGAATGGACAAGAAGTTTAGCGATGCGAGGAATATAAGTGCCTACTCGGGATGATATCGGAGGCTCTAACTTTAGTGATATTATTATTCCCCACTCTATTGACGGCCATCAGTATGTTATAATCATATAAATTGGAATAAATAATATAAGGATTACCACAAATACTACAACTTTTAATCTAAATTGTTGCCTCTCATAAAGCTTATTAAAATATGTTTTGTTTAATTATTTGCAGTAATTAATGGTATGTTGCCTTTTATATTCTAATCATTGGCAACTAAATCAAAATAATGTGCCGGCTAGCTTTTGAGAACTCCAATACCAAAGGGTTGGGTTGTAATACACAGTATAAAATTTATCCTAGTATAGCAAATGCTCACTTTTAAACGAGAGGTAACCTGATCGAATAGACAAACAATCCAGAGTAATTTGAACGCAAATCGACCAACAATTAATAAATTCGTCTCAGCTAAACAATAACAATGCAATTTAACGAATCAAGTTATTTAGCTAACCTGTAGTTGTTTCCTTTCTACGTCATAGGTGACGCTAACTGGCAACTGTTTTATTTCTTGCTTTTCGAATCCATGTCCGTCCACTGCAAAACCAAGTGACGCTAAGCTTGTAATTTCCTTGTGGAACTCTCCCAGCGTTTGCTACCTGCCTCTGAACTACGACCGAAATCTTTACTAGGTGCTGCACGTAGCTGTCCACTTCTATCGACTTCCAGCCTTCTCTAATCGGACTTCAAAGGTTGACCTCGGACCCCGATCACGTTTTCAAAGGACGCCAACCTCTTAATTTCTTCCTGGAACGTCTTCAGCTGCTGCTACCTTCTTGTATCGCACAAACAAGGGCCCCTCTATACTTTGCACACTGCTATCTGCTTGCCGCAGCACCACAACTTGCCATAATATCGCTTTGAAGTCAAACACAAATGGGCGAAGCTTCAGGATCAATTTCTTCTGGAACTGCACTTTGGAATTTTATGAAATTATGAACAACTGGGCTCTGCACACTGGCGAATAAATAAAAACCAACAACTGGCACAGTTATAACTTTTAATGTAGGAATTCAAATCAAAACTGATAGCCAATATTATAACACAGCTTCTGGCTTGGTTTCCCTAATAAACAATAACAAATGAACATCTAGGTACCATAGCAACAAGTTAACAATTGTTTCAAGTAAGTTTTTACAATGTGTTTCCTTAAATACCAAATTGTTTTTGCTAAATGCCATTCCGGAGCACTTTAACCGCACTTTGATTGCTTTTATGCACTTTTAGTTTATAAACACTGGTTCACAAGTTATTTAGCACTGTATTGTACTCTTCTATCATTTTCAGGTTGCTTTTGCACATGCTCTTTGCCGTCCTGTGCTTCCTTACACTGATTTCTTAAGCTTTTAGCTGCGTTATTGATTGTTGGCATAATGACATGAATACCGAACTCTGCTTACACTTTTGTAACGTTTCGAAACATCTCTGTACTTAAGCAAATTCACTATTCTGTCTTGACGTTACAAAATCAACCTGTCAGTCATCATAAATTAGATGCATTTGCCATAACGAGGACAAATCATTAAAAATAAATTGAACACAACCCTGCCGATACTGCTTTATTCAAATACTAACCTTTGTTAATCAAATTACAGTTATTGCTAATCATGTCTTATGTAATTATCAATATTTACCAGTGACTTATTGTTGCAATAAATAGAATACCAATTCAGGGCCTATTTGAATCATTCTTTATTATTCGTACGTTTGCAATGCAACCAGAATTGTTGTAAGCACTATAGCATTATAGACGTGTACCCTTCGGGATGGGACCATGCGATTGTTGATATAGACGAAAAAATCCCATCCCAGAAGTCGTTCGTTAGACATACTTGGGAGTTACATTCATAGACAAAAATACTGATGAACGTTTGATAGAATCGAATCATGCAATCTAGAAAATTCAAGTAATGGAATGACAGTTAGCAGAATGACGAGAACGAGGACGACCTAAGAAGACTTGGAAGAACGGGGTGTCTAGGGCAGTGAGTGCGAAAGGTTTCCGTAAGGGATAATACAACAACAGGACAGGATAGTGTATGTGCATTGAATAATGGCAAAAGCCATTTTAACAAGATTTTCTACATTTTAGTTGTCATGGTATATCAGCCTTTCTCATAAATTTCCTTAATTCGTTCGTAAAACATATACAACTAATGACTCGATTTGGCGTTTTTGTTTTGATTTAGTGTTATCCAAAGTAAGTAATAAGTCAAAGATAATTAACTAGTCACTTATAATAATAATAATTTATTATTTTCTGGACAGTTAAATCGCCAGTTGGGGAACATCCAAATACTTATTTGACAGTATGTGTCAGTAAACCAATTTACCAATAAAACGTTTGGTGAAATGTGACACTATTTTAGGTGACTTAAGTAGAATTGAATGGGTTACTGATGCTACTTACTATTTCAGAAGAGCTACAATCTTAATGCCTAATTAGAAACAGTGTCTCTTCTAATTTTCTACTACATCTAAACTCTAAGAATTGTTACTAGTGACAATCCCTCATTAGCAATTCAAATGTTCTTTCCTTTTGTATATACTTCAGTAATACAATTAAATTAGAAGCCACAACTCACCTAGGATACGACAGTCGAAGATCAGCCTTAAGCTTCGACAATAGCTCGGAGACGGTTCCAAACTGTCTGAGAGTCATCTCGCTCCCGGCAGGTGTAAGCATAGGGTTTCGATAGTCTCTGAAGGTGTTGTTTTGCGACCGGGGGCAATCCAACTCCGCCATACTGGGGCTGGTGTAGAGGTTGGGAGCTGCAGCAGGGTGCTTTCGGGCCCATTTCCGAAAGCTGGATGCGTAGTCCTCGGGGTTGTACAGAGGGGGCCGCTGCTTTTCCTGAAATTGTGAAGGGAAAAATAAGTAAGACACTTTACGGTTCGAACCCCCGTTAAATTATTTTCCAAATCGGTTGATTAGCTCCAAGGTTTTTTATCTTTGGAGTAAGTTTAGTGTGAATGGATTCGCAACGTGTTAATTGAAGCATGTGCCGGATCGGCATTGTTTGTTTTGCTAGTGGGTGTTGATTGAATGGGGGCGAGTATGTTCGGATGTCGTGATCATACAGTTTTAGCTTTCTATACTTTTCGGCGTAGGTGTTAACAATGGGTTCACAAAACCTTTTTGGTGAGTAAATACTGTGTAGCTGAATAAAATAAATATGTGTGTATAATTTTCATAATCGAAAAACAACAACGACGACTTATTTAACATGGCATGACTGGGTAGAATTTTTATAAAACCTTCTGTGTCTGTACATTCAGACAGTGAATTCATAAACAGTAATTTGACGTACGGCTACTTTTATATGGTATCATTATTATAATTTGTTGAATATACGACTGCAAGTTTGGTTCAAATCTATAAAACCTTATACGTAACTCCGTTCAAATTTAGTAAATTTATTGGAGCTTCTACATGTTTTACAACAAAATAAAGCTTACGGTTCTGGTGTTGTACAATTTAATGACAAAAATTGAAGAACAATCTTCATGCAAAAAAGGTGTCAACTTATATATACTACAGGTTGTTCCTTAAGTCGATCGTTTAGTTTCTGGAGGTAGATTGTGGCATAACAAGAAATCGAAATTTTCTTTAAGGATTTAGCCTCAGCTCGGCAATTTTCTTAAAAAAACGACATTAAAAATGCAAGGAAAAGTTTTAAAAGTAGCTGAATTTTTTGTAAAACTGTACATTTTTAGAAGACACAAGACTTAATATTAGTTATCACGATTTCATAAAGTGATGTTTTCAAGAAAACTTATATCATTTCAAATAATGACGTTAGCCAATTTTAAGGCTTTTGTTGCCTGCCTGCTTTTAAGAATATGGTATTTTACGATACATTAGTGGCTCTCATAGAGTAACAAGGTCAACACATCACTATGACACACACCTCACACAATGGTTGCTACGCAAGCACAAACGACGCACTCCAACCTGAATCCGAGGCAAGTTGAGCATTGTACCGCCAGCCGCAAATATATAACACACCAGCCTCGACATCGCAAGGTAAAATGAGGTTACCGATAATACATACACACATACATCAAGCAGTTCTCAAAAGTTTTCTTAAAAAATTTAACGCTCTACTAAAAGAAAACCACCGATCGGATTATCTAATTTAAAGTGGATATCAGTTTATCGTTAGATGTTTGTAATGGATGTTCTACCTCCATAGAATAAGTTTATTGTAAGATATAGTCTAAGAGACTTACGAAGTTTCTATCTCGATCAGATAGATGGATCTTCACTTTAAAATACAAATCCAGAGAAAAGAAAGGAAGAATTCCTGTAAGCCCCTCCCCCCCCCCCCCCCCCCCGCAACCCTTAGTCATACCATTTATGACTTTAATGGGTCTTTTACAGGAACGGAAATCTTATTCAAAGTGGATTCAGGTTATGGCTATATGCTCCTAATGGACTATCTACCGTTACAGTGAAAGTTTATCGGAAAATCTTCATCCTTTAGCCGAAGGAAAGAAAGGCAGAATACCCGCAAGATTTCTCCCTTAGCAGAGTCATAGTGGCATACCTTTCGTAGTTTTGATGAGTCATTAACAGGAATGAACATCTCATTCAAGTATCAGGTTATGGTTAAATGTTTCTAATGCATGTTCTATCGCCCTAGTGTAAGTTTGTCATAAGATATAGATCTAAGACTTGAAAAGTCTCCATCTCGATCAGATATACGGATCTTCAGTCTTAAGGAAAACGTCTAGCCAGAGAAAAGATAGAAAGAATTACTGCAAGTCCTCGCCTTTAGCATAGTTGTAGTGTCCTTGGTATTAATGGGTCTTTAAGTGTTATAAACATCTCATTCAATGTGGATATCAGTTTCTGGTTAGATGTTCCTAATCGATGTCCCTTCTACTGCCATAGTGTAAGTGTGACGTAAGCCACAAAGTTGTTGTGTCACACATGTCATGGCTCTGATGAGTAGTTAAGAGGAATGTACATATCATTCAAATTGGATATCAGTTTATAGTTAGATGCTTCCAATGGATGTCGTTTTTATTCCATAGTGTCTGTTTGTCGTAAGCTGCAGTCTAGGAGACTTAGGAAGTCTCCATCTCGATCCATCTCGTTCAGATAGATGGATCTTCAACCTTAAAGCAAACTTCTACCCAGATAAAAAGGAAGAATTCCTGCAAGTCTTTCCCTTTAGCGTAGTTCTAGTATTATACCCTTCCTGACTTTGAGGAGTCTTTGACAGTTATAAAATCTCATCAAAGTGGATATCAGTTTATGGTTAGATGCTTCTAATGGATGTCACTTTTACCCCCACAGTGTAAGTTTGTCGTAAGATACAGATCTAGGAGACCTACGAAGTATCTATTTCGATCAGCAAAGATGGATCTTCAGTATTAATTACAACTTCCAGCCAGAGAAAAGAATGAAATAATTCCTGCAAGTGCTCTCCTTTAGCAGAGTTGTAGTGTCCCTGGCTTAGCTAGGTCTACCTACAAATCCCTTTCTTTAGCAGATTTGTAGTGTCATACTCTTCATGGATTTAATGGGTCTTTTACATAAATGAACATCTCAATCAATGTGGGCAGCAGTTTATGGTTAGATACTCCTAATGAATGTTCTACCGCCATAGTGTAGGTTTATCGTAAGATACTGATCTAGAAAACATGAAGTCTCCATCCTGATCAGACAGATGGATCTTCAGTGTTAAAGACAATTTCTAGCCAGAGAAAAGGATGAAAGAATCCACGCAAGTCCTCGTCTTTAGCAGAGTTATAGTGCCCTTGGCGTTGATGGGTATTTAAGTGTTATGAACGTCTTATTCAAAGTGGATATCAGTTTCTGTTTAGATATTCCTAATCGATGTCCGTTCTACCGATATAGTGTAAATTTGTCGTGAAATACAGATATAGGTGATTTGAGAGGTCTTCATCTCGATCCATCTAGATGAGATAGGTGGTTGAAACCTTAAAGCAAACTTCTACCCAGCCAAAAGAAAGAATTTCTGCGAGCCCTTTCCCTTTAGCGGAGTTCTAGTGTTAAAGCCTTCCTGGCTTTGAAAAGTCTTTTGACAGTTATCCAATCTCATTCAAAGTAGATATCAGTCTATGGTTAGATGCTTCTAATGGATGTCGCCTTTACACCCACAGTATACGTTTGTCGCAAGATACAGATCTAGGAGACTTACAAAGTTCATATTTCGATCGGCAAGATGGATCTTCAGTCTTAATTAAAACTTCTAGCCAGAGAAAAAATTAAGACATTCTTGCTCAGCTTTGAAGAAAAATTCCAGTCAGGGAAAAGAAAGGAAGTCCTCCCCTTTAGCAGAGTTGTAGTGTCGTACAATCATACCCTTCATGGCTTTGATGGGTCTTTGATGGAACATCTTATTCAAAGTGGATATCAATTTATAGTTAGATGCTCTTAGTGCATGTTCTATCGTCATGGTGTAAGCTTTTCGTAAGACATAAATCTAGGAGACTTCGTCTCGACACGAGATTCTGGGGTTCTTTCAATAGTGGAATTACGCTACAGCTAATGTCGAAGACATCAGCCTTACCACATTCAGGGCATGCGTAAAACTCTCCCAGCAAAATGATCTCTGCATTTATGTGGTTATTCAGCAAAAAGTCAACGGTTTGCACAATCAATGAACAAATATATCTATAGTGAATGTTGTTATTTTGTTTCTGTTATTGGTGTTGTTATTTAAACACCACAAATTTAACTATTCTAGAACTCAAATGCTTCCTCTCGACCGCAGGAAGCAATGAACAAATATTTGCAGGTACAGGTCATAATCTCAACACTGTAAGCTATTTTATCTTATTTTGGGAATTGAAATTAGTCGGAAGGGTGCAAAATCTAACGAGTAAGGAGGTGTACCACAAAGGATTTGCAAGATACTAAAAGAGAGGTAGAAATATTAAAACACATTTTCCTACGCCCATCATTGCAGAATTGGATTACGTTAAATTCCCAGCTTCGATGCATTCCGAGTAGTTGAGAATGGCATTATTTCTTAAGTTGGCGTCGCATTGTCATGCAAATGACGAACACATGTAATTTGGTGTAATTTAGACACTAATTTCTCGAAACACAATAGCTACGATTTTGTAGCTGTAAAAGACGCATGCTTCTTATTATTATCATTACAGTCATATTTGTGTAATTACACCTAATGGAATGAATAATTTATTCGCATTGTTCCCGTTTGATTTTTCCAGTTTTTTGCCCTATTGTTTCGCATTGAAGCAACATTAAATGCGGCCTAATGATAATTAATTACTAATTATGTCCATTGTGTAACTTTTACTATTCAGGCATGTTATAGAAACTGAGAGTATTTCTTAATAGGCACCGGTTCTCTCTCATGAAAAATCAATTTGTAGGGACTCGTTATTGCTGTCTACTAATGCAATAAGACTCTTGTTACTTGTTAATTTTCTATTTGTTAGTAGAAACTATATTGCCTATTCATGGGTTAGCTTAGCAACTCCACCATTATCGTGAATATTAAACACCGACCGTTTGCTTCGTAAAGTGACAGGACGCAAATTGAATTTGCTGGTTGCATGTGTTAAAATGTTCATCAACTCGGATCTGAAATTTTGTTGATATGCCATTTATACCATACATAGAAGTATATTTTAGATTTTTATTATATTTAGAGGTATCTCTATGGTTTGTTAGAATTTGTAAAATTTTAAATTCTTTAATGTGTACTTAGAGCTACTCTAGGAATCACAAGACGAGAGAGAGTCAGATATATGATAATAAGAGAGCAGCTACAGGTAGCCTTGCTCGTAGTAAGAAATTCATCAATTGAGACTACGTCTAGAGTATGATGGCATCAACATTGCCCAAACACGCTTGAGAAGGAAAAGCTACAGGGAAAGGAAATAAAGGAAAACTCAAAAAGGAACTACGGTTATGACCACATTGCAAAGACGACTACTAGAATATATTCTTTATTGCCGCCGTTGAAAATTAAATGTGGTCTTGACTGCAAACATAACACCATCCCCTTGTTGTGAAGTATTTACCCAATGGGAATCATGATTAGCTAATGCAGAAGCTTTTGGGGTTGAAAAAGGACCTTCCTCCATTTTACAGGACAATTTGTAGTTTCCCTATAAGAAGGCCTTTTATACAGTGCTTTCATAAAGTAGTGGATAAATTCGTTAAAAATTCAAGGAATAACGTTTGGAAAAAACGTTCGAACCCGTCGATTTTTATTTTTATTTGCGCATTTTTTCGTCATCGATGTTTTTTTTTTAAATTGCAACCCCCTTTTTTATTACGGAATATGAAAGAACGCATTTTTTACTTACTCTAAGTTGATTTTTGAGCATAGGTCACATGACCAAAAATTAAGAAAAAAATTGCAAAATACTACATTTCATTGCAATAGCTTCAAAAACCACTAAATTAAATGTTCAAATTGTGCACCGTTGTCCGCCTGACAGTAGCTAAGACGACGGACATGTTTTTTATTGATGAAAACGTAAAATCATACTTTCTAAAATTAGAATATACGGTACCCCCACCACAGAAAAGCGCCTTTCGGTGCTTTCCAAGAATATTTCGATACTCAGCATCACTCCGTTACGCTATTACAATGTAATGTTATGAACCATTTATTTATCATAAGATTTTAGTGTTGTATGAAAAATATCAGAAAGTGCCATATCTTTGGATTTTTGCCTTCGGCCCATATATGTATTATACATATATTGCTAGTAGGGCCTGGACACGCCCGAAAACATTACGGCGCCGACATAGTCTCACTCTGAGTATTACGTGTCTCGTGCGCATGCGTGAGAATTCAAACTCCCCCTTTAGAAGCGAATTTTAAACTTGACCACTTCCCCAGCGCGCGAACGACGCCGACGCGCTTGCGCACAGCTCACCATATACATTTAAGAGTTGGTTGTCTGTCTCACTTACTTCGTGACCTCCCCAACCATAGCAGCTAGCAATATAGTAGTATTTATACTACTGCTTCGACCATACCTCAACAGTTGATGTTGCCTTCATTTTCGGAGAACCTATCGTATGAAAACGATCCAAGACTTCAGGAAGGTTCCTGGCGACCGGAATCGTGTACACATACGAACATACGTACACCGCACAGCACGTTTAGGCACCCCCCCCCCCCAATACAAGGGTGGGATCTAGTGGGCTTGGTATAGTGGGTTCATAGTCGGTTAACACGAAATTTTAGAGATATTTGACTCAAAATGGTTTTCGATATGAGGGAATATCAATACTTCGTACACTAACTTCGTGACGAAGTACTTTAGTATTTTGCAATTTTAAAATTGTTTTTCTTAATTTTTGGTCATGTGACATACTCAAAAATCAACTTAAGTAAAAAAAAATGCGTTCTTTCATATTCCGTAATAAAAAAGGGGGTTTCAATAAAAAAAAAACATCGATGACGCCATACCTCCTATCCGGACCATCCTGTATGTATAGATTTTATATGAAAAAATGCACAAATAGAAATAAAAATCGATAGGTCCGAGTTTGTTCCTATTTCTTGAATTTTTAACGAATTTATCCACAACTTTACGAAGGCACTGTATAAAATACCAGGAATCTTGTGGTATATCAAATCCAAAGCAACATCTCAATACTTTACCCATTAAATCACCCTAAACATATTCTTCATCTTCAGACAGATGTCGATAACCTTCCCATATTGTTGAATACACTGCTATCTTTTCTGAATGATGAAAATGACGCGCACGCTAGATACACACACTTATTTCATAAATTAGCAAGGAATTCCTTGCCTTTGCAAGTGACAGTACCGGACACGACGTATTTTTACTACGGGAATATACAGGTTGCCTAAAATTGTACGGAAAATGGAAATTCCATACTATTCAATACTATTTGCCATAAGCGTAATCGAAATGGAAAATGCAATAATTACTTTGGTAGCTATGCAACAAGTACAGTATGATCGAAAACTTTCAACGTCTAGAGGGTTGTGAAATTATTATTTTGTCAAAAAATTTTGTTGGCAGTCGTGGTAGTAAAAGTCACATTGGAATTTTATATCTGTCAGTTTAAGGTTATGTCAGGATTGTCATTTCAACAAATACAAACATTCTTGTTGAATACATAAAAATTTTACTCACAAAAACTACAGCCTTTCAAAATGATTTGCTGCATTTTCCATACACAGAACCATCTAGTGCTCGGCATTAAGCATCCTGTAAAAGTTAAGTTTATCTGTCAAAATTATATAGGTTATATTATTAAGTAGCTTTACTCATCACTGCAAACATAAATTTAATTTTTTTAAAATCCACAGCCCTCTAACGTTGAAAGTTTTCGATCATACGGTAGCTACTGTACCTAATACAGTTTTATAAGTTAATAAATATACAATTTTACCATCACAAGGCCTCATCATACGGTTTACTTGTATTGAAATTAGATTTAGATACTCCAAATACGCAGCAAAAATTCAAAAACATTTTTTAAATTGAAAGATCCCGAAAAATGCAAAAAATGTGTGTACTTCGAGTGCAATAACCAATTAAAGCTCAGCTTGATTCGAAGAAAAGGTTCAGTGTGGTATGGCCCTTATCATATTATGTTAGATAGGTGATCGCGCCATATGTGCGATAACTTCGGATAAAAATAATTTGCCTAGAATACGGGAACTAAAGAAGTAGAGAAAGTAAATTTAAAATCGAGTCGAGAATTTTCCAATATCATTAGAGGTGACTGCTAACGGAACATTTTAGACTTAAAAAAATCTTGCCGGGACCGAGATTCGAATTCGCGATCTCAGGTTCGACAGGCCGGCGGTGTGCAGCTTCGTCACCTGACAGGAAAAAAGCAAACTGATAGATTATGTCGTTCCCGAATTATCATGTTTACATTCATCCAGCGTTATATTCTCCGACTTTTTTAAAATGCCAAAGCGGTCGCTGCCTACATAAAAGTTGTGTAGTTTCATGCAACTTTGGGTTGGTCGTGGATGATAAAGAGGTTGCGAAAAAAATTGTAAATTTGTAGAAAATAGTTGATGTTGAAAACAATACATAGACAAGGATAAATAATAGTTGATGGTACAGGTCGCTTGGAATTTCAAATAGAAAAAGCGGTTGAAGATAAACTTAATTACAATATCAACAGTAGTAAAGCTACAATTTTCGTCCTACTTATAAATAAGTTGTATTTATAGTTTTTAAAATATTTAATTAACGCTTCACTTTCGTAAGCAATTGTAATACATACATTGTTTTCCTACTGTTTTGAAGAGATTAGGTGCGAATATCTCCCAACCGTGAGTGAATCTTCCGCAGGAAGTAAACATTTTGTTCACAGATCTTATAAGGTCAATATTTTGATAAAGAGACATTTCAGTTAGTCAGTTCAGACGTGTGCCGGAATTTATTTGACTAAATGAAGAATTTTGTGCAAAATTATCTGAAAATGTAATCAATAGTTCCATATTAGAAGCATTATGGCGTTACCAGACATATAGTACCAATGCCACGAGTTAGATGCAGAGCACACCTTAGTAGTACTTGCTTTTTCTGTTCTGGTTTATCTGAACCACCCTCGTAGTTAAAATGGGAAAATTCCTTAATTTTTTTAGAGATTTTGGAAAACCGGTAAGTGCTGTACAATTTTTACGTTTAGATTGCGCTCTCCGCCTGTTTGCGTTTTGTTTATCGGCACAAGCAGCGACATCAACTTGGCTTTTGTTTCTGGCGTCTTTTTTCATTTAGATGATGTGATGGCGAACAGGTATGAAATTTAAGTTTGGTAAAATTTGCCCTAGCTGATGTTGGCGGCTTTTGCGACCCTGGCGATTTTCGGAGAAATTTCTTCTCACGCCAATTCTGGCGGAATAAAGCGCTTTGCTGACCCAATTATTTTACACGTGACCCAAATTGATCTGGGGTAAGTCGATTGAAGCTTTTCGTGTCGCGATTTAAGACATCCGTGATTCTATTTTGGGATTTTAATTTTATTTATAGCCGCAGGTTTGGAGCTCCCCTTAATCGCTATTCTCGCATCGAGGGCGTCGACCATGACTCTGTATGAGCTTTGAAAAGCCTCATTTGATTGGTATAGTTACCTGCCGAATTCTGTCAGAATTTTGGACTCTATCTGTTACGTACAGTTCGCTTCACGAACTAGGCACTTGAAGGCATTCAGTGTTTTTTCCACGAAGCCTGCGTTATCTTCCGTTACACCTTTTTAAACAGTTGTAGTGTTTAATATAATTTATATTTGTACTTTCTAATCTGCGTTTTAAGATAATTTTCTCGCAAGCCGAGTTTGTATTATAAGGTGCACCTTAAAATTTGGCCTAGATGTATTACCCTATAATAACCTTTGTTTAGTAAATAATCACCTGTACGTTGTACGATGTGATACTGCATTTGTGATTATTATTCTTTGATTGTGGTTTTGTTATTGTTACTGCTACCTGTGCGTATCTAGAGCTTTTCTTTTAGAAATGCTACCGGAGTTTACGAATTCTCTATGATATCTGGATACACTTTCCGTTAATTAAAAGAATCGTTGGCGCTTTTTTTTTGGCTCCTTAAGTTAACGATACATACTTAAAAAACTGAACACCGTCTCCCTGAATTAGTCCGGCCGGTAATTGTATCTACATAATTATTAGTGTTATATTTTTGAGAGATTTAGCCGACGAATCAATTGGTGCTAACAAAATTTCCTTTTGTATCATTTATTTCTTTGTAAATCAATTATTAGCATTTCTGTGATTATAGCCCCTTTAATAAATCCACTGCTTAAATGTAATACGTTCTAAATATTTCGAATTGAACCAAATTATTTCGAGGATAGAAGGTGGCTTTTAAAATCCTCGGGTTGTGCAGGCAATTAGTGCCGGAACATGTATGCCTTCGGATGTGAAATTTAGTACAACAGGGGGTTGCATTATAATGCGAGAGTTCGGATGTAAGTTTTGAAGTGTTACTTGTTATAATTCTTCTTCATCCTCTTATTGTAGGCCAGTGGTCTGTTTATAACCTCAAAGTGGTTCTATGAGCCCTCTTTAATCGTAAACCTGGTAGGTGGATAACCTTCGCTGTCAAAACTGAGGAAGTGCTTCCTTATTATGGGTTAACGACTACCACATGTGATAGCGCACGATTTTAAAAATCCCGGTGTGGTACCGCCTGGGATTGAATCAGATCAGGTTTCCTGAGACTGAAGCATGTTGCTTGCTCTGCCATCCGCGCTCTCTTGTGGTAATTATATAGATTAATAGAAATAATTAAAGAATAAACTCTGTAATAGATATTATTGATTCTATTGTGTAGCTGAGTTGAACACTGTTTTATTGTTTCATTGCCGCATTCATTTGTAGAGATTTGTTGTTGGGTCGCTGCGCATTGTTATTGTTAGGTCGGCGCCCTATTGGCACCGCAATATAGTGCACTATTTACCTGGGAATAGTGGACATCCGACGAGATGATCACTAATACTTCCCACAAACGCCTTGCGAATTCGGTTGGAGCTCATTGATTTAGGTAGCATTCGGCTAATAGGCGCAGAATGCTGTAAGCATCCGTATTACAAGTAGATCTTTGGCTGTGCACCTGAAGATCATACCTGATCGAAATATTCGACTAAATGCTACGTGGGAGCATCGCGAAGACTGAAAAACTATTTTAGTGCAATTGCATTATAAATGTAGCTGGAATTCAGCACTGAACTGCTAACCATAAGCTATGATAATTTGTATTTACGACTAAAGTAAACTATATTTGGTTTATTTAAGCGTAGCCAGTGGGCAGGTCAAAGAACAACAATGGAACAATACAAGTGACGCTTATCACTTTATTTCGATTGGTATTGCTTTCAACACACGTTTAAACAAACTCCCTAAAAATTTATATCAAAGCAAAAACTGGCGTGTCTTTATTAAAATTTTTATGAAAAACATTTCATATTAATCCATTGGTGTTCAAATTTTCCGAACCACAAACTTTCTTTATTCAGTTATTCATATAGCTGTAAATTAAATGTGTAACAACCGAGTCGATGAATGTAAATAATAAGGGAAATTAGCTTTCTTTTCATAATTTATAGGTTGCATTACAGTAGCTGGTTACTCGATTTAAATTTCTTCTTCTAAACAAACAATATTGCAGCAATATGTAAATGGCGGAACTGGATCAATCCATCAACTTTCTTAATAATTGCAAATGAACAACTCTGAACTACTGCAGGCTTTCTCGCTCTTGGACAACAACAAATTAAAAATTGGTTTTCACCGCAAACAATGTCCCATTTGCACGTGATCGTTGTAACGGCTAAAACTACAGTTTTAATAAAACAATACCGAAGCATGGCGTAATTGAAATGCTCTCCAATTATATCTCAAAGTGGAGCATATGAATTCCAATCAGCAGGACGTGACATTGACTGTAGAACGAGTTAGTGTGAAGCAGCTGGCTTCTCGGAACCACCTGACAGGTTATCGTGCATTTTAGTTGCACTTGCAGTTTTTGCGTTGTTCTCATTTGTATTTTAGAATCACTATATACAGGGTGTTCTAGAATGTTGTACCACTCAATTGCTCAGGGTAGCAATACAGATTCGTCTAAAGGATTTTAAAAACTCAATAGTAATGACGGTATGGTTGTACGTTGTACGTGTTGGGAATATGTCAGAAGGACCCCCCCAAATTGTCAAAAAATCTTTGAGAATTCAACACACAATATACATAAATATTGTTGTGATGATGTTCGTTAATTACCCCACGTTTTGGGCGAGATACATTTATGCCATGCTATGATGCATGTATGTTCGCTCGTAAATAAAATTGAAATTAAGATTCGATTGATTGCTAGCCTTACAATTTATCTTGGGACCTGCCTTTGGCATAAAAATAAATTTATTATAGACACACGTAGCGAGTTTTTTACAAGCAAGAAACTTTAAGAGACTCTTTGTTTTACGCTTAATTTGCAGCTCAGGGTTTATAAAATATAACACATGATTCGTCGATTCATGGAAGCAAAACATTAATTAAATTAATTGAGTATCGAAAAAAAACACTGTTTTATTTACTGGCATTTTAAACTCCCATTTTTGCTTACTTATTATTATTATTCTAGAGCTCAACATTACAATAAAAACTCGGGAGGTAAAAGAACACTTGACATAGAATAATTTCTCTAATATTTTTCGCACCACGCCACTTGTTGATCCCTTCGGAACTCTGCAAACAGGAGTCGCTGCGCTTGACTCCAAAATGGCCGATGCTCGAACGCCGTTCAACATTAAAATCCTGTGTAAATTGCGCCAAAAGGGAATCCCCAGCACCAAATTCGGATAAAAACGTATTTGCAAGTAAGTGACTACTTCATAAAGCCAAATAGAACATAATTCAACAAAACAAACAAGTTAATCTCTACAAATTGACGAGAAACCGACGTGGTGTTTCCGTCGACTTAAAATTAAAAAGTTTTTAAAATTCGGCGTCGCACCTATTTATACGATAGGAAAAACAAAAGATGCCAAAACCTTGCACTGGCCAAAATTGACGCCAGTTTAATGACAATCGAAAAAAGAACGCTTGCAATAAAATGAACAAGGTGCTTAAATTGATTACATAAAAATCTTACTTCTAACAGAAAACTAATTGCACTATTGTCGTTAGCGCATTTCGACGCACACCGTGCCGTGTCGCAGCGATTTTAGCATCGATAGGCCTTCGCCGCACACCAAACCCAGATCTGCTGCCGGAAAAGTGGTTCCATAGCCTCGGAGATCTGCACACATGGCTAAACGTGACTCTTACATCTTGCAATTTCGCATGCAATCGAAGATTCCAAACAGCTCTGTCACTGTATGAAGGCTTCATTATGTCCAACAACACCTTCTCCAAGTATGTGCCTGCTTTATACACTGCACGGACCTCTTCATAGAGCATATTTGGTACAATTACTAGTTCGTAACAGTTCCAACTTCCTTTGTACGTAAATACGTAGCTCCCATGTGCACAATATTCAATATCCTTTCCTTTCTAACTTTGGTCACACACTTGCTCCGCAGCTACGGCCCTTGTATTTGCAGCTGCGGCTCCAGTTTCCGCTTACAACAACGGCCCCATCTACTTCTCCAGTGCTCCGAGTGTATCATTTCTGGTGTTTGGACCCGATTATACACAAAATCTAATCGTAATTACTCTGCATGTCTAGTTTTTATAATCGCCGTAATAAACGAGCACTGTACCGTACAAAAACCTGTTCGAAATGTTTTATTCTTTGTCCACTAAAACTAACATATGGCTCTATACGGTTGCTGACTGTGCGTGGCTAATCTGTTTGTGCCTGCAATTTTTCCTTTTCCAAATTAACTTTGTTAGTTCATAGCATTATGAAGATAGCACAATTTTGTCATAGACTACTTATTAAGAAAATTCTAGAAGTAAAACAATACAGAGAACCGATAAACATTTTGTTCATTCCAAAATTATAACCTAGTGCAGTGTCTACATCTAGTCAGGCAGAAAAGCTTGAAATCTTGTTATAGCCTATCAAGTAGAGAAGAATATAGCACGAAAATACTATAGGTACCAAGAAAGACTGGAAAGCAAACTGGAAGACAATACGAGTACATATGCAACAGTTCATGAGTTTTACCACCAAGTAAAGTTATACCCAATGCTGCTTCCGAAGCTTTTCCAACAAGAACAACCAACAATAAAAAATTTAGAATATATGCATGCGTTGATGAAATACCAAAACAAATATTCAAATTTTTTTATGGTTCTCTACTAAAGAAGAAGGAGATAAATTGCGATACGAAAAAGCCCAGTGCAAAGCTGGATCGATAGTAACTGATCATTGAATTAAAATATGGGAGGACAAGTTTGGAGAAATAGATACAAGTAGAAGGCGATGCAGTAAACCATAACCATTTATAAGAAACGTTACAAAGAAAAATATATACCATGCAAAAACCTAACACCAGGCATACTTGTACCTGTATCTTCAACTACACATCTATACAAAAACTGTACATCAAAAGTCAACATGAAAAAAGACCTACCCAAAGGATTTCCAGTGACAAAGAGTTTTCGAAAAGGGTGTTACATATCATCAACCCTACTGAAAATATATATCGAAAGATCTTTCAATACATAGAATATGAAATGAAACCGCTACCGGTAGGTATAAGCTATAATTACTTCCCGTTAACAAACGGGCACAGCTAGCTCAATGGGACACGGAGTGGGTCTATTCTGAGGAGCGAAAACGATTCAGTCTAACTTTATTCGGGAAGCGCATAGCAAGTCAATAGCAATAAGTTTATGTGCGTCACTGCGTTTTCCTAAAGTAATGCTGACGTTCTCTGACGTTATCCAGAAAAGAACGATGTCGGAGTAGATAACGCCGTCGGAATTGAGCACCTGTGTAGCTACCATTCTTCCACCTAATAGCACTTAAGGTACTCATTAAATCACCTGTATGTCGTCTTCTCGATTCATTTAAACACAGAGTCTACTAATAACAATAATGCATATTAAACTCACAAGCTACGGGAAACGGCCGTAACTTACTAAACCTATTAGGCTGGACACAATCCAACCTTCATTACCGACAATATTCATGACTTTCCCTTGTTGAGAACGAGGTGGGCTTAACCATAATAATCTTAAATATTGAAATGGGTACATTTTTGTAACAGAAAGATGTATAAACGTGCAATATCTACAGCCCTGTAGGGGCTATAAGAGTATATAAATTACAGTAATTAACATAAATCATACAGCGTTTACAATAGAAACATGGAAGCGAGATGTGCACATGCAGTTGTGGAAGACGGTTTCCTAGCGGCCTGCGAATTGATTGGGAACTTTGCTGGTGCTTTGGTGTCGTTCTTTGCAAGACCTGGGACACGGGAAGCTACGGAGATGCCCAGTGATGAAATGATTAAATACAAAAAATAGGTAGTTTAATTATAATAATGCGAAATTTTCTTCAACGCGGCTCATGGCGAGAGCCGGCAAACAGGAATCCAACGCGAGGGGTTTCATTTGCTGGTCTGCCGTTCAACATCCCCACTGAAGGGGCGGGATGATAGGCGTGTGCGGTGTGTTAGAATTTAAAATATTCTAACAACAGGCACTGCGGCGCAGAGGTCTGGAGTTCAAATCCCAGATCGATGCCTGGCGGGCGGCCTACCCAGTCGCTTTAAATAATTGGGAACCTGCGTTCGAAAGAACAAGGGGTAATAATGCGGTTGTCTAATGCGTGGTGCTCACCACATCACCACGTGTCATGAATTTGACACGCGACAGCCGGGTGTGAGAGCGAGGATACGGAAGCTCTAACCTTCCGCCTTGCAGGCCAAGCTCCTTCATGGGGTGTTAGTGCCTCACCATTATTAACAACAGGCACTGGGTTTGAAATTACCAGTTTGTAGGTAATCAGGCGCTGTTTGCTCAATTGCAACAGGATATGGAATATATGGATGGGAAATTGATGAAAGAACATACCAAATGGGCAACTACCCATCAAAGTAGGAAAAACAGAATACTTATCCATTAGAGACAATTTTGAAGATGTAGATTTTAAAATAAGGTAAAGATTAAACGCTGCGACGAATATAGATACCGCGGGGAATATTTATAAACGATAGAGAAGACAAAAAAGAAATACTAGATAACGTTAATCATCGTCGTAAAATGATCGGGGCAATAATGGGATATTCTCATCCAAGAACATTAGAAAACTATGTTTAAAAGCATTCCGGAGAATATCTAAAGCAGACAAACATAAACCTTTGACAGTTGAGATGCACGTCTCTGAGCTGGAAAGAGTTCGTAACAAAGAGATACGGCGAACACATCAAACGTTAATAATCTATGACATCCAACAACGCCAATTTGAGGTCTTAGAGAGACAGCAACCCTAATTTAAAAAAAATGCAAAGGAATTTACGAGAAATGTTTGGGATTTTTGAACACCACATTCTCATGATCTGTGGAGTTACATATTCTAACATATGGAACCATGGTTTATCTATGAAAAAACTTACACTAAGTAAATGTCTGTTGCCTTTAATATTCTCATTAAATCACTTACGATAATGAGCAGATCTATTATGTCAAGCGGTAACGATTCATAGAAAACCTGTATCTTGTATGAGAAGTAGTAGTGACCTGGTTTTTATCTCACATTGAAGATTTAAGTTGTTAATACTATAATATGATATAATCTCTGAAACGTCTTTGTGGCGTGAATTCATAATTCATATTCTTATTTGCAGAGTGGCGAAATACCCAAATAAGAATATGAATTATAATATGATACGTATTCACAGTATCTGAAGGTTGCTGTTAATCACTATTTAACAAAAATATGTGAGAATTTGTCAGTAATGGTTATAGCGGGCACACACGGCGTCCACTGCCAATAAATTATCCCAGCATAAAGCTGATTGCTGCAGTGTAATAAATCCTGGAGGAGAAATCTTTGGTGGATTTGCTGACCGTCTTAAGCCAGCATATGGCTTATGGCTCACTTAGTAGTCACCAAAAAGGCGCGACTGATTGCCAAGCACTATAAATGCAAAATGAAAGTAGCCGCGAATGATTGACGCAGTATCAGTACGCGTAATTATCAACGCAAGTACGACCAAATAACGTGCCTTGAAGATCTTCAAGACCGCCGAACGCGCATAGCAGGAAACCCAAGCTCGCCAGTTACAATTACCTTACGAGGATTGAGGTAGTAAAATATTTGAAGATACAATGGCCAACCCAGGCAATAGCTGAGTCAGAGGGCCAATAAATTGGCCAGCCCAGGCAATAGCTGAGTCAGAGGGCCAATAAATTGTGCACTGACGTAATCAGAAAGAGAAAATATAGAGACGACCCGAGGCAAAAATCCGGGCCATTCGATTCCAGTCAGTCATTCCGATTCATTCATTTAATCTCGACTCAGTATTCTTACAGCGGTCGTTCGAAGAACTGTGCTCTGAAATCCGACATTTTGTATTGTTAGCACGCCAGTTGTATTCATTTTTGTTCGTAACTGTGCACTGATGTGTACATGTGTGTAAATTATATTGAATATTATTAGAGGGTTGTTGTTATCCACAATATATGTTTTTTTTGTAATATTCTTTAAATTATAGGATTCGAAAATAAGCACTCTTGCTGTTTTTGAAAATTTTACGCAGACAACTTCAAATTATAGCTATTTTCTATATTATTTCCGTGTCTAAAGATCTATTTTTGGGGCTATTATTAGTGTGACTTACGAAAGTAATTTATTGCGGAGAGCATCGGTACTTAGGCGTAGACTTGGAGAGATTGATAATTAATTAGCTGCGCTTGGCTGTTTTATACAGGATTTGCACGATATATTTGGAAGTAAAAGTCACCTGCTGGCCGTTCAAAGTCTCAAGGTATACGTTGAATAGGTGTCTTCACGTGGTCTGACGTTAGCTCAACTTATTTCTATGCCTTTCTTTTTCTTTCCTCTTCCATATTCTCAAGTAACGCCGATGCTCTCTAGATGGATTAGGAGGATCTAGCAATAACCTTAAAATAGCAAAGGAGCCTGTAGTAGCGCGTCAATTGCTGGAAAACCTTAACACCTGGTGAACAGTCCCGCTCCAGCTACATTTGTCTGATTTGTTCTGTATTGGGCATTATTTGCTATAATGGTAAATGCATATGTTATTTTTGAATGTTTCTCAAGAAGCAGAACAGTGTTTGTTAGTACCTGATGCAGCTCCTTATCAACTATGGCATAGACTTCTTGGATTCTAAGCGAGATATTTAGTCAATTGATGACAATGACAAGTTAAATGGTTTTTGCTCATAAATCAAACTGCAGGCCAGGCTATCCAGAAGTGCTTAAAACCGGCTTAAGAACAGACTTCGGGGCACTATATGTTTTTCAAACGACCAATTGTTTGGTCAAACAGCAATTTAAATTTTAATACCAGACTCGACCAGTGTTATGTAAAATAACCTACTCTCATCACGCCATTATTTTCATTTAAAACTGTGAATTATCGATTTACGGTTTAGCATGTACTACATTTCCTCTTAATAATCAGAAATGTTGTTTAAATCTTTAATACAAGACTGAATGTTGTATTTCCATTCAACAGTTTCTTGGATCCCCTTTCGAAAATATGATTAAAAATCTGTTAAAAGCATGCCAGAACAAAAGGTTGATGTATTTACTAAAAGTATTTCCAAGAAGGCTTAATTGAGGAAGTGCGTCTAGCTAATTATTATTTTATTACTTTCGACGATTACCTGTAGGTATGAGATTTATTTGTGTTCACAGGGAGAGTCAATAGTTACTTTTCTATAATACGTAACCGCAATTAGCACGTCCATTAATGCCTATAGTCGAGGTGTGTTTGGGAGACTTCAAAGAGTGTGACTTTTAGACTGCGTGGTTAGATTGAACAATTACGTGCTTTCTATATTCAAGCATTCTAATTCAGTTTTTCGCGATTTCTCTAAGCGATTTTCGATTAAAGTTGTGTCTAGCGTCTACAATCTCCCAAAGTTCTGAAAATATAAACTGGATAGTTAGAACATTTATAAGCTAAATGACTGATTGAGAATTGCATTGTAAACAAAACTAGTTGTGGCCCGCGGCGTATGCCGCATTTAAAATGTAAGACAAATTTAACAACTTTTTTTGCTTTTTACTACAATTATCTGCTGCACAGTAGACCATTATCACATAACCTGTAGCCACTGCTAGAAGACGCCACAAAACTAAACACAAGACCGGTCACACACAAAAAGTTCATAGTTGTCATGTCAACTGAAGCATCAAGAATTCGATTTGTAAGGGTGTGTTTAAACGGAGCGTGGGGGCGACTATTGCTCTCATTCAGTAAGGCAGTCATAAACCCTCTTGTTATTAAATGAAATATACTTGTGTTCGTAGTTTTAAAAAATACAACCAATAGGCATAATAATAATTGTTTTCTGTGATAATATTCCTATTAAAAGTAATGACAAGATTGTTTACAAAAACCTGAAAATAGCAAACCGTTGAATGAAGCCTTGGTACTTCTGCCGGTTTAAAACGGCATGTTTGTGCATTATTATACAGGTATGATGATGATGATGCCATCACATCTTAGAGTTATAACATTGAAACATAATATCTAAAGTTCGCACACTTAAAATAAGCTGTTAAGCCTACTTCATTGTAGATCAATAGTTTCACACGTCTGACTTGGTTCGGGGTTGGAAGTGAATAGACCAAGTTTTCCTAGTTAACCTAGTAAAGGGTAAGTCGTGCATGCGCAATAATATAGATACAAGTTTAGTCAACACAAGCTCTGCAAATCCAAATATTAAAAAAGACGTAAGTTACTAATTATTATAAACTAGGTTATTTCTAAAGCTTTCACGGCCATTGTCATTAAGTAACAAACGACTTCCGGGATTGGACCGTGTCATGATTGAGATCGAGAACTTCTTCGATCTCAATCATGACACGGTCCAATCCCGGAAGTAGTTTGTTACTTAATAAACTAGGTTAATCTAAACATAAGCAATAATGGAATTTGTTTAAGGAGTATAAACCGAACAATTTAGTAATTTGAAGTTAATATTAACATTAAGATTGAAACATTACAAAAACCGAATATATTTTTAAATTAATATTTCTCCTGTAGCCTTTCCGAAAACCTCTAGCAGTGGCACGAAAATTAAGATTCAAGAAGATTAGCTATTGATGCCCGGCTCTACAATTATTTTTAAACAGGTGCTCACCTTCCGATCCTTTCATTCAGATGAACACTTAAGTGTTTTGGCTAATTGCGGCTAATTTATTTCATAATATTCTCCTCTGCTTAACAAAACGACGCTTTGGTGAAAGACAATCCGCAAGCCCTCTAATTATTTTCCTCGACTAGCTGCCTGCTTTGATGCGACGTGTTATTAGCCGTGCGCCGTTAGCATTTAATATCTTACACTTGGAAATGATGGTAAATTAATATAGGGCGTTTTTGCTACGATGTTGCGGTACCTTCTCGGTAACAATTTTTGACAGCTCGGTTATGCTGTAACGTTTCGCTTGGGAATCTAAATTCTAAAGATACGTGAAACGTATTGGGAATTTAATTCGCCGCTTTATCAAACGTTTGCATCTCAAGACCGCGCTAAGAAGCGATAGCGCGAACCAGTAGCCGATGCGCGGACGGCCAGGATTGTACGTAGGAGTGTTTCCCCCGCTATCTAAGTGGGGAGCGCGAGCACCGACCAGGAGCTGCTGAAACGTATAAAAAGGAACGCCCGACAGCTCCTAGACAGATTCTCTTCCCGAGTCCTCTCCTAAACTCCTCCTGATCCACCCGGAGCGATCACTCCCTTGCTTTGGTATGGTTACTGTCTTAGCAAGGGAGAAATCGCCTAAATAAAAGTTCTTGCGGGTTAGGTATGGTTACTGTCTTCCTGCAAGAACACCCCGATAACCTAGAGCTCCTTATCAAACCCGTTCCCGAACCGTCATTAATTTAAAGGCCGAAACCGTGGCTACTGATTAGCTTTCCCCGTATCCCTTGTATCCGAACCGATGTTAGTTAACGGCCGAAACCGTGGAATTTGTAACTAAAATTCCTGTATTCCGCTGAACGAGATCGCCGCCGCCGTCCCGAGTTCCGAGGCGCATTTCATTTGCGTTCTCGAAAACCGTATTTCAACCGTATTAACTCGCCCGAATTGTGAGGCACCAGGAAGTAATCAACAGCCCGCCGCCGCCAGGCTGGACGCATACAGAGATTATGCGATAAGGGACCTGCCTGTAAGAATCACCGCCAGCATCCTATAAACATTTCTGAGGCCCTCCGAAAAGGATCTCCACACCGCCGCAATCCAGTCGAAGCCGCAAATTCGCTTTAATAGCGAATTTCCCGAATTTCTCGAGAGTCCGACCGCTGCATCGTTTCGAGCTGCGGAAGCCGGCAAATCGTCTGGCGGCCCCCGGTCCGGTTTGGCCACACCGAACGCGAACTCCTGCAGCTTCCTACGCCGGCAGGTATGTTCTTGAAACACCATTACTAATCCGAAGTGTTCGCAGCAGCTAGCTAGTGTAAACAAATATCACCTGGTGCCTGCGACCGACGACCTTTACTCCGAAGTCCATGCGCGAGGCAGCTGGCGCGCGGCTGACCCACTCCGAGACATCGCCCAGAGGCGTAACATGCGCTAGGCCGGGGCATTCTGCCAAATCCCTCCGCCGCCGCGTAGCAGCCCCACCGGCGTCCAGGAGCAACCCCTGTTGATACAACTACCCCTCTGTCCGTAATATATAGTGTGTCCTTTTAAGTTTGAGTTTAATGTAAATAGTTAAAAACAGTATATTTTATTTCTATTATTTATCTTGTGTTATTTATTGATCTGCACTATATCAGAGCATTTTGAACGTATCCTCCGACTTGAGCATACCTGAGGCAATAAGGCCGTTTAAAATATTTCTAAATAAAGGCGGGATGTTACATGGCGCCCGAGCAGGGACAGCTCGAATATGAGTAGATCAATAAAAACACTCGCTCGCCGAACCGATTTATCAGATATTGGCGCCCGAGCCCGAAAAATCCTGTAAATGTTATTTGTGTAAATAATGCATTTTTGTCAAACTGTTCCAGTTGAGCCGTCCGGAAAAATGTACCAGAAGGCCTAGTCCTTTAAATACCCTCCGGGGCCAGCGGCTTAACTGCTGGTACGGGATTTTGGCGACCCCGAGGTACCCTAGCTGATGTCCGAAGATACTATGGACCGTCCAGGACAACCCAGATGTCCGCCCGCGTAGTATCACCTGGAGAACCAGACCGCCGTTACAAGCACGTCGAAACCGCGATGGTGCTTCCGCTCCGAAACCAGAATGTTTCTTTTTGGCACGTTGAAACCGCAACGTTGCCTCCGCTCCGAAAGCCCCTGGATATGTTTTTTTGCACGTTGAAACCGCAACGTTGCTCCCGCTTCGAAAATTCCAGGAGGTTCTTTTGCACGTTGAAACCGCAACGTTGCTTCCGCTCCGAAACCTGAATGTTTCTTTTTGGCACGTTGAAACCGCAACGTTGCCTCCGCTCCGAAAGCCCCTGGATATGTTTTTTTGCACGTTGAAACCGCAACGTTGCTCCCGCTTCGAAAATTCCAGGAGGTTCTTTTGCACGTTGAAACCGCAACGTTGCTTCCGCTCCGAATGCTTTTGCAAGTTGCTTCCGTTCCAGGAATTTCCTGAAGTTGAATATGCATGGATACCTGGAAATGCGTTTAAATGCCGCCCTAGTTAGCGCAAGTTGTTCCGAATGTTTTTCTCTTCTGAAGCGTGCTCCTTTTGTCACCGTAAACCCGGACATTGACAGGAGATTGTAGATTTACGTCGAAGCTTGAAGGTGAAAAGATGTTTTCCTGTACCAGAATCCTGTTTGCCGTTTTCTGGAGATCGTACGCCGGTTCCCGCGGCCTCAACGATTTCCCTAGCCTGCCAGATATGTGAAAAATAGGTTGTCCGGAAACCTGAATGTTTTCACGCGATTTGAAATAATTTCCAGAATGCTTATACAAGCTGAAACCGTAGTGTTTTGTATTCGCTAGCAATCTGAACTTGTGTTCACTCATTAACCAAATCCAGAGCGAGCATTTCGCCCAAGGGCCTACAAGAAAGCTTGTTCTCTCCAGAAAGTGTTAATGCTTTAAGTGCAATTTAATGCACTACCCGAAGTTACGCCGCCGCCGCAACGCCTACATTCTTCAGTAGCGCAGTTGTGGGTGCGTGCATAAACGTCGACAAGATGGCAGACTGAAACCGCAGTTTCGTATCATCTTGTAACGTGAACTTATTTTCATACGTTCGCCCAAGGGCATACAAGAACGTACGTTCGCTCCAGGAAACGCTGAGTTTCTAAAAGGGCTATTCCGAAGGCATTTCAGTTGCCTTATATTTTGCATGCCTGCATCCTGAATAATATAATCCGAAAATTCTCGGAGAAGATGCCCATCACGAAGCGATTTCCTCCGAAGGATGGGTCATGTGTAACGTTTCGCTTGGGAATCTAAATTCTAAAGATACGTGAAACGTATTGGGAATTTAATTCGCCGCTTTATCAAACGTTTGCATCTCAAGACCGCGCTAAGAAGCGATAGCGCGAACCAGTAGCCGATGCGCGGACGGCCAGGATTGTACGTAGGAGTGTTTCCCCCGCTATCTAAGTGGGGAGCGCGAGCACCGACCAGGAGCTGCTGAAACGTATAAAAAGGAACGCCCGACAGCTCCTAGACAGATTCTCTTCCCGAGTCCTCTCCTAAACTCCTCCTGATCCACCCGGAGCGATCACTCCCTTGCTTTGGTATGGTTACTGTCTTAGCAAGGGAGAAATCGCCTAAATAAAAGTTCTTGCGGGTTAGGTATGGTTACTGTCTTCCTGCAAGAACACCCCGATAACCTAGAGCTCCTTATCAAACCCGTTCCCGAACCGTCATTAATTTAAAGGCCGAAACCGTGGCTACTGATTAGCTTTCCCCGTATCCCTTGTATCCGAACCGATGTTAGTTAACGGCCGAAACCGTGGAATTTGTAACTAAAATTCCTGTATTCCGCTGAACGAGATCGCCGCCGCCGTCCCGAGTTCCGAGGCGCATTTCATTTGCGTTCTCGAAAACCGTATTTCAACCGTATTAACTCGCCCGAATTGTGAGGCACCAGGAAGTAATCAACAGCCCGCCGCCGCCAGGCTGGACGCATACAGAGATTATGCGATAAGGGACCTGCCTGTAAGAATCACCGCCAGCATCCTATAAACATTTCTGAGGCCCTCCGAAAAGGATCTCCACACCGCCGCAATCCAGTCGAAGCCGCAAATTCGCTTTAATAGCGAATTTCCCGAATTTCTCGAGAGTCCGACCGCTGCATCGTTTCGAGCTGCGGAAGCCGGCAAATCGTCTGGCGGCCCCCGGTCCGGTTTGGCCACACCGAACGCGAACTCCTGCAGCTTCCTACGCCGGCAGGTATGTTCTTGAAACACCATTACTAATCCGAAGTGTTCGCAGCAGCTAGCTAGTGTAAACAAATATCACCTGGTGCCTGCGACCGACGACCTTTACTCCGAAGTCCATGCGCGAGGCAGCTGGCGCGCGGCTGACCCACTCCGAGACATCGCCCAGAGGCGTAACATGCGCTAGGCCGGGGCATTCTGCCAAATCCCTCCGCCGCCGCGTAGCAGCCCCACCGGCGTCCAGGAGCAACCCCTGTTGATACAACTACCCCTCTGTCCGTAATATATAGTGTGTCCTTTTAAGTTTGAGTTTAATGTAAATAGTTAAAAACAGTATATTTTATTTCTATTATTTATCTTGTGTTATTTATTGATCTGCACTATATCAGAGCATTTTGAACGTATCCTCCGACTTGAGCATACCTGAGGCAATAAGGCCGTTTAAAATATTTCTAAATAAAGGCGGGATGTTACAATGCAATGTGATGCCTCGCACAGGGCAATTAGCTAATTGCAGGTTAAACTTCCAATGCCTTAAAGGTATTGTTTTTTTTCAGACGTCAGTGTTCCAAAACTTCAAGATGAAGAATTGGCTTGGTGCGGCTAAAGCTGCATTTGCAGCTGAATTTATTAAAGAAACTTTAGCTTAAGCTTGTGTAATGCATATCTTAAGTTATTTAACGGTATTTTATATTTAAATGCTCATCTAAGTAAAATTAAAAATTTATTATAAGAAATGCCAACTGGCGCAGTCGCTAGGATTTAAAATGGGAAACGAATGTTATAGAGTTAACCTACAATTTACTCTCTTCACTTCACACTATCATTGCATGTTTTAGAATTTGCTAAATGTGGTTATTGTAAAACATTAGCTTACAAATTACGGGTGCAATAAATCATAATATAGCTATTCGTCCAACCCCTATTTACGCCAGCATAGTGATTGCACTGTTACATTTTGAATGTTATATTATTTGCTCTTAGAATTATATTTAATGCAATTTCTAGAGTTTTTAGACACACTTAAGTTTGCGTTTGTGATCAAGTCGTTGGTCTACTCGAAGTAATTGGTAATTATATCTTCATCAATTCAGGAATCTGCCAGAAAGTACCAAACGAAGCTGCTCTACTTCCCGTTCAACTAATTTTCAAAAGCTTGTAATATCAACATAGTGTGTTTAAACGTACGATTTCAACGTGTACACTAATAAGCTTTTCGCTTAAATTTAGATTGAGATTTAAAGTTTTTTTTAAAGCCTAAAAGACGAACACAAATCATCGCAGTTTGATAAAACTAAGTGTGGTGGTAACAAACTGGAATAGGAGAGTGCCGTAACTAGGGTTTCAAATAATGATTTGCTTCACCTGGGATGCAGAATGTAAGTTTATGTAAATAATGATGACTATTCAACTCACCCCCTTCAAGTTAACTATTCACCAATCATAATTTAGTATTTATGTCATTTGCCACCAATCAGCGTAAAATTGTGCAACAATTCCGCTAGCGGAGTTTTAATGACAATTTTTTTCTCTTCCTGTGACATTTATTTAACTTCCTGTAAAATTAATCCAATATGATATTAGAAATGTCAAATTTGACAAACAATTTATTTTACGTCAACAGATTTTTATTTTCAAAGAGGACGTGATAAAATTGATTAATTCCTAGGAAATGTCAATTTTGTTCGTTGAATAGTCCTTCAAATGCCGCTTGCAGCCGACGAATTGCATGAATTTTTGTCAAAGTGTTTATTCGTGTTTATTGCTTCAAAATTGGTCTCGTGCTATCGCACTCGACCAATTTATATCGAAGCAATAAACACTCATACACTTTGACAAAAATTTTCGGCAATTCGTCGACCGCTCGCGGTATTGTATATGAAAATCGTACGCCACTCATTAATGACCAATAGAAAAATTAGTTCACGAGCCGTAACCAAGACAACAACAAAATTTCTTGGATATTTTTTGTAGGTAGACTAACCTAACTGTGATTAATAAGTGGAAATTTTTTTACGTTCACTGTTATTAATTTGTTGGTGACACTGTAAGTCTATGTCAAATTCGAGGTTAGCAGGTTAGTTTTTGCGTCAGTTTTGACATAGACTGACGCAAAACCTAACCTGCTAACCTCGAATTTGACATAGACTTACAGTGCCACTAACATATTAACAATATACTATGGATACATTTTTAATATCACTTGATATTTGATTTTCGAGTAAAATTGAAATTTTACTTTTTATGGCCGTGTCGCTACGATTTTCTTGCCGAATCTACGTTCTAGCATTAATTCATGTCCGGTAATTTTCTTATCGTGCACAGAACAACGTAATCGGTCCTCGCGTACCGCTCGTGCCGATTAATACGTTGTTTCTGTACACTCTAAAAAATTACTGGAAAGAAGTAATGCTATTATGAGATTATAAGTGGCAATAAACTAATTCTAAAACACATACATTGTGTAAGAACTCAATATTTTGATAGCATACGAATATTTCAAGGTTAGATAAAAATTTGATTATTTAGTCGCAATTGAAAACGGTTTAACCTAAGCCGAAATATCTACAGTGTAGGTGCATAAGTGCATATACAAATCTACTAAATTAATATTTAAGTTTCCGCACATCACGTGAAAAGGTCTCTGCGCATATACAAGATATTTAAAAAATACGCTCGGATATTTTACCTACTTATAGATCTCATCAATACAAACAAATATGTCCCAATAAACATGGGTCCGGAAACGCTTCGTTTCCGAGATACAGGGTTTTAAAGTTTTTTTAAAATCCGTTTTTTATGTTATCTAAAAACGCTTTGAGCGATTTCAATGAAATTTTTACAGTTTGTTTATAACTTTATGTGCAGAGATCTTTTGTGCCTATTTCAGGTGATGTAGTAATTCCAGGGGCGTACCCATGGGGCATATCGATTAATTTTTTTCACAAAAAAATAACGCCCACGAGATGTTTTGCAATTTTGATATATTTTTTTAATAAAGCCACTTAAAAATGCAACTTTTTTGGGACTTTTCAAATCTTGCTTCTTTTTCAAGAAAAAAATTAAAGCTCATCTTTTTGCACGTCTCTGAACCTGTTAAGACAAAAACTAAAATGCTTCAACATATCAAAATCCCTTATCCGATTTTAGTGAAACTTTGAATGTTTAATGGCGATATTAATGTTCATGTTTTGGCACACTTAGATTTAAATGATTTATTCCAGGGGCGGCCGGGATTTTTTTTTTTGAAAACTTTTAACACTCTGTATCGCAGAAACAAAGCAAAGAGGTTTTTTAAACACCCTGTACATTCTCTTGCTTTTAAAAATGTATGTATTTATATCTTTCCAGAAATCAGTATACATCTACTTCTTTCTAATTTATTATTTATGTCATATATTGTGTATAAATATTCAAAACCTGCCCATAATCAGCGACAGCGTATACCATTATAATTTTTAGTTCGAGTTAATAGTCCTTATGTTTTTTTAGTAATATTACATTCATGTACATATAGTATTTTATTTCCTTTGTTGCAAGGTTTAAGTGGAAGAGCAGAGCTTGTTACACATTTGAACTTCACCTTGTGATTTTTCCCACTGATAATTATTAATTATTTTTTCTTATGTGTTATTTGTTTCTCTTTGTTAATGGGAAGACATATTATTATTATTGTTATATAATACATAGCAATAACGTTAAAGTAGAAAAAACACAATATTATTGTCACTTAGAATTATAAATTCGGATCTGTTTACTATTAATGAGTTGAACTCAGCCAATACAGCTGTTGTTACCAAAATAATAGAATAAAATAAGCAGTTAGAAAAAATATGCAAAATAAGTGATGTGTTGTGAAGGCAAACTACTATAAATTTGAAGCAAGACGGTAAGTAATCTTTCTTAAGATCAAAGTTCAGCGAAGTACATGAGATCTGTTTTCGCTGATTTGTTATAATACCTAGTCACGAGGAGTGGTAACGAAGTATCTAAACTGTACCAAGAGGCTAAAGAAGAAACCCTTTCTCATACGATTCGGCCAAGAGGGCTGCATTTCAGCAGAAGGCTTTTCAGCAAGCGTGATGTGCACTCGAAAGGGTGAAAGAATAGTTTCAGCAGTACTTCGATGTTAATTAAGGCCACTCAATTGTTACTCGTAGCTCAACATCGATTTACTTGACGATGACTCGAAAATAACTGAAAAATTAAATTGATGGTCACGAAAAAACTGAAGGATTGAAGTAAATTCAAAGCACGTCAACAAACTTGCAAGAGGGTCCAAATGGTTCAAATCCGAAACGTAGGAAACCCAAAGATTAGTTGCTTCTTAAATATTTTGAGATCCTGGTTTAACCAGTCAGATTACAGCGAATCACAAAAGCATGCATCAAAAACACCTCCAAAAATATGTTCGAAAGCATTAGGATACTTTAAAAAATGAATCATTCAGAATGGGAACACAAAATGCATTGTAAATTTCAAGTCATCAAAAATGATAGGCTCCAAGTTTTTCAAAGTTATAAAAACTTATGTAGGTAACCTAACATATGCGCAAATGATTAAAATTCGCAAGAAGGATGTAAAACAAAATGTAAGGCACAAACCCTAAAAATAACAAGCTAAATTTAGCTGTAAGACAAGGAATCCTGAGAGAATGACTTTGAAAATGCTGCCTAAATCTTGGGCACCAACAAGTGTATTGCTTAGATGTTTGTTATCTCTTTCGTATTAACTGTTCCTTAAAAGTTGACATAATACTGAACACCGAAAGCTCCTACCTTTGCAAGTGTGTCCTCTTCCCATCGCAGAGCTCCGATCCTTCCACTTTCCTCCGAATTGGGAGCCATGGTGCTCCGCGAGTCGAACAAGTCACTGAAAATAAGAACAATGTCAGGACAATTTGTTCACACTGCACAAATTAATTTACACGCCTCCGACCGCCGCTTCTTGTAAAAATGCTGAAAAGTTACTGCCGTTCTTTGCACTACGCAGAGTGGCCACGAGCATGTAATTAGTACCTGCAACCAGCAATCGCAGCTAATTTAGCACTTGCTATTTTAACGAGTGCTGCTCCAGCGATTTAATGAAACCGTAATGGGTTATTGTTAGTAGATTAATAGGTAAGCAAAACGGGTATTTGCTCAGCGTTTCACTTTCTAATGGCAGTTTTCGTCGCGTGGAAAGATTGTGAAAATGATTTAAAAAATAAATTAAATTAAACATGAGTGGAAATATTAAAATATTTCACATTTTCCATGCTCCTGCACTACATACAGGGTGTCCCAACGCATGGGAATTTTATAAATAGGTAGAGACCAAATTAGAAGAAATATGCAAATGCGTATTGGTTTTCCATCAACTATATAGCTATTTGTTTGTAAAAAGGAGTTTAGGTTTTAGTCTTTCAAATTTTATAGAAACAAGCGAGGGACGCGCATTAGCGTGGACCGAGCCTTATTAGACAGACTTCTGTTCCTCCACTTTTAGATCAAATCCTCATGGCACCATTTCATTTACCCTCACTTTCGTTAAGCCTCAGTTGTTATACAGTGGCGTAGCCAGAGTTGGCCCTTGGGGGGGGGATATACAATAATAAAAATATATAGTAACTGTTTACTTACGTTTTTTATAGATTACATGGAAAAAAATGCAAATATTAATGAATATTTTTAGAATAGTAGTCGTTATTCAACAAAAAACATTACAAAACAAAATCTAAGTGCCGTGGTTTTTTGGCCAGTTCGTCAAATATTTCATCTAATTCAACTAGTACTTCCCGGTGTATCACCAACATTGCTAAACCGTTAAGATTTTTCAACGCATACTATACGCACAAGTGTTTCCGCCCCACTTCTTTCAAAACGTCTCACGTTCCAGTACTCAAAGTGACAATTGGTATATAATCTCGGTTTTACCATCTATCGACATGCAACCGTGGATGGTTTATGTTATACTTATACTAGTATTTATTTTTGTAGAAGGTGCAGGTCGATATGGTTTCTTATATTTTGTTACAAAACATGCAGGGTTTATATTGCAAGATTTTTAATGGAAATAATATGGCCAAATTTGAAAAAATTGGATTTTGACAAGCAATAGTAAATAATGTAAGTTGCTTGATCCTAAAACACTTTAAGATTTCTAATTTTGTCAGCTTCTGAATTTTTATAGTTACAGCCATTTTTTTAAGTTTCTGACTGTTGGGGGGGGGGATATATCCCCCATATCCCCCCCCGTGGCTACGCCACTGTTGTTATACAATTTATATTTATGTCTGGCATGTTTTTGGAAAGGTGTTGATTAGACCCCATCGAAAAAGGGTTGTGTGACTCGGTAGATGGTACTCACGAGTTAGATGGAGAGTCAATTGCAAAGAGTTTTTGCTTTAAGCCAGAGACCGTTTTTACATGAGCCAAATATGAGCAAAACGTTGACATTAGAATTTAAATCTATGTAAAAAGTTTTCTTAATAAGTAGTATCGTTGATTATAATCAAATAATAATTTTCAACCGGCAATAAAAATAAAATAAAATTCCAGTATTTCAATGAGGATCATGGTAGCACTTAGATTGCTGCCTAGTGCCTATTTCATTTAATTAGAACGAGTCTGTATTTCTCACCGTTTATTCTGTCCTGGCCACCCTGTATCTAAAAAAAATAGAGAAACGTAGCCTAGGTTCATCGGCGTGGGCATTGACAAGCCAGGAAGCGCTCGCTGGCGAACTCATTTATCACTTGGGAAACTGCTCAGATTGGTAATCCGTAAAGATTCGACGGCAAAAATCTGCTAATGATACGCCCTGCTAATAAATCTCACTCGGTGCAATAAATTTTCCAGGTGAGTTATTAATTGCCCGCTTTGCTATTTCGGAGCTGTTTTAATTTTTTGCTCTGCATTCAGGAATTGATTGCTATCGTCCTAACAGTACCACTTCTGTTAGACGAATGCAAACGATTAAAGAACTTATGACTCATTGTTGAAAGGGGTGCCTCAGGGGTCTAATACTGAAGGAAGGTTTTCCTTGTTTACATGCCCAACTTCAATGGAATTGTTCGGCCATGTGTCACTCTATTTTGAATCCTCAAGAAGTGAACTTTGTCTTTTATTGTAGAACTAAGCCATTACACAACTGCAAAACGTAGATAAGTAAGTAAGAAAGTATACAGGGTGAAAATTAAGTAACGGTAACTCCGTCAATGTTCGTTTTCAGGAAAACATCTATAAGGAGCGTAGCGATTCAATTTGTGGCGCATACGTTAGAGTAATATTAAGATTTTTACAGCACTTGTTTTAAATTGTATGACGTCATCACATTATTTTTAATAACAACCTATATTATGTTCATTAACTTTGGTAGCAAGTTTGAATCTGTTTTCAATGGTATAAAATTTTGAATATGTTAGCTACATTAAAAAGAAATAAAAATTACCTTAATGTTCAAACACGCGTAGAAAAGATAGTTACTTGACCTTAAAACAAAAACCGGTGATTGTATATTCATTTTTTATCAGGGAATTATTGTTCAAAGTCAAAAAGTAATCAATACGAAGGTTTTTTCTGCCAAATCCGAGTAACTAGAATTACTCTCTTAATTTCACTCATCTTTACTATAAAGGGTCCGGCAAAGATGCGGGGGTGGAAGATATTTCTAAAACTACGACAGTTACATACATATTGTTTATATAATAATTGTAGGTATGAAGGTGATGCACATTACTAAAATATTTTTGATTATACAGGGTGGCTAAAAAAATTGTGCGAATCAAAATTACTGTTTTTTAATGGAATACCCTATATTTGGGTAACTTAAAAGTTTTGCATTAAAATACTAATTATTTTGATATAAAGTTGTATTGGTCGAACGTCAATTGTTTAGAAGATATTAACATTTTTTTACAAAAAAAGGCTTAACTTTAGGCGGCTGCTTTAAGTAACGGAACACAATTGAATGAAGGAAATCGTTACCAAAAATTTATGTTTTTCGTATAATACCTTTCGAGTGTAAAATGGTAGATCTGGGTATTTATGCTATACAAAGTGCCCAACATTTGCAAATTTAATAATTTCGAGCTTTTTTAAATAGAACGCCTTGTATATTTTTGTATTTTTGAAAAGCCATTTTAATGAGCTTTCATTTGATATGTTACTCCATACCTGCAAATTCAAGTGATTTTGAGATATGCGTCTTTGAAAATAAAAAACAATTTAAGCCGGTAAAAATGCTTTATTTCAAGGGATAATAAACAAACGCCATTAAAATAATGATTTGCAAAAACAATCGAACGTTATAATACTGAAAACATCTCTTCTTATATGGAGGTTTTTCCGATATATTAAAATCCCAGCTTCATTTTTCCTGTGTCAAATTGGTGTAGCTTTCAGAAAATACGAGAAGGAACGAGAAAGTATTAAATACATATCAAAAACATAGTTTGTAGCGTCTTCTGCCGCTTTTGGACCTAAGTACTACTTGCTTCTTACGCATTTAGTGGTTGTAAGTAACATTATGTGCCAGTGCAGGCTCAGTTCGTTTACGTATTGCTCTTTGTTTAGGCCTCTCTTGGAGTGCGCCTATCTCTTCCTCCTCTCGTGAATGGCTCTCTGTTACTGTCTTCTGTGTGTTATTCCTTAGACCCTTAGAGGCTACGTGGCTCACAAACCTTAACCCTTAAATCACGTTGTAAGTATATTATGTGATATACCTAACTTATATTTTGCATAATATAATTTATATGAAGGCAGTTGTTACTAATATTTTTGTTAGTAAGGTTATGTCAAAGTGACAGTGTATGTGATACGGTGTGTTAAAATAGTTAGATATTTGTCTACAAAGTGTGAAATAACCGAATTTGCACACTTGACAGGCAAAATAGTTTTTGCATAGTAATCATGAAAGTTTTTTTTACCAAAAATCGTAAGGGAAGTGCCACCCTTTTTAACAAAAAGTCATAAAGTATTACCTTTTTTAAACTTTTTACTTATATTGTAACCCAAAAAATCACCTTACGAGATTTCTCTAGATCTTCACGTTTCAGGGTCCGTAGATGACAAAAAACAAGTTTATTTACAACCATATATGTAATGTTAACATTACTGACCTCATTTGAGTGCAGGAAGTCGTACATTTCCGCCCGCTACTTCCCGCACTCACTTCCCTCACTCGAGTGCGGGAAGTACTTTGCATATATGGTTGTAAATAAAATAGTATACAAACCTCGACAGGAAGTTTCCTTAGTCTCGAAAAGCGTCTCAATCAGCTAACTAATCTCTCGACAGTAATGAAACATTTCCCATCTCGGGCTGTAATATACTATTTATCAATTCCGTCTGTCTGTCTATTGGCGGTATAACTATAACTATTTGTTGGAGGAAGACGACATTTCGCGTGCATATTATATCTCTACCTGGCACGAAACCGAGAAAATTTAGGAGGAATGTATACAGGGTGAGCACCTTAATTTTTTTTCGTTTATTTTTGCTTTACCTTAAAAAAAATTTTTTATTATACAGGTTGTTTAGAGCGATCGCGGTATCCTGCATTCGATTCGCCATTCTTTTCTGTCATATATGTTTTCTTCCTCGAGTTGTCTGCTGCTTATGGCTTTCTCCACGCCTTCTTTCCATGACCTTTCTGGTCTTCCCGTTCTTCGTCTCCCTGGTGATACATAACGCATCATTGGTTTTGGCCATCTTGTCTTCTCCATTTTCTGGATGTGGCCATACCACATCAACTTTTTTTGTTCTATCCGGTTTACGATATCGTATGATATCTCTTTCCACTCTCATCATATTTTTGAATAAGCCAAACATCAATTACTTATTATATCATGTTTTTTATTACTTTATTTGGAATGTGTTGTAGTCTAGATATTCTGCTTCTTCTCCTAAGTGCGTCCATCTCTAATGCCTGTGTTCTTTTACTTTGTCTATTTTTCATTTCCCATACTTCTGCGTTGTACAGGACAATTCATTCTACGATGGTTTGAAAGATTCGTCTTTTTGTTGTATTTTAGAAATAGATACAGGTAATAATTTGCACATAGCTCAGGCTTCATCATCGGCGAAAATGAACCCTAACAGATATAGAGTAAACACCACAAATTGGACAGAATAGTATGGTGCTGTATAATACAGCAGAAACTCGTCCACTTTGAGCACTCCTGTGGCTCAGTTATTCTAGCGGCAGAGCGCGGAGTGCGAATCCAAGCGGACTATATTTTTACTTCCATCGTCTAAAAGACAAAGGAATTTTTCATTTGTAAAAGATAAAAGTAATAATTTGCACATAGATCAGGCTTTATCATTAGCGAAAATGAGACCTAACACGTTAGATTGGAATCATGGATTCGAATACTGAGCGATTCGCATCATTCCTAGCTTTAAAAATTTCTACGGAAGAATATACCCTTCACAGTACTTTGTAGGCATTTGTATTTTTACAGCATTTTTCTGTTGCACAAATGTTAAAGAATTAACTGGATGCGATTTCGTAAGAGAAACTATGTTTCTTAATCAATTTGAAAAATGATGTTAGGTTCTACGTTTCAATAATAATAAAAAGCAGATTCCCGTTGGGCAGTCAGGTATGATAAACTATACAAAATCAAACCTGTCATAAATCATTTACAAGAAAAGTTGTCTGCACCAATCAAAGAGAATTTGAAGCAGTATACTGCACACAAACTTAATAAGTGGGGATAAAAGTTATTTTTCTTGTGCGGAATTTCTGGATATGGCTACAATTTTGAAATATACACAGGGAAATAAAATTACTCCACTGTAAGATCTTTGGACCAACCTGAAACCTGAAACAGATGCGATCTCAAATGCAGCAGTACGTCTGACCAAGGCTATTGTTACGATTTGCGTTCTTTAATGAAATGAACTATGTAGGAATATACTGTACTTTAGTTAGCTGTAAGCCATATGTATAATAAATATTTTAAGGTAAAATTCGTAGGCAAAATGTCATATTTAAATTACAACAAGCGGATGTTTAGAAACGTGCCTTTCGCTTGGGAAGCTGGAGATATTCCAATCTCACGAATAGATTAGAGTAAGTTTATGCAGGGTTTACTTCATAAACCGAAATATTGAGTGATGTATATGACCGGTACGTGATTAGAAGAAGCAACGGTTGCAACTCGATCATAAAAATTATTCGCAGCTGGGACCAAATGCTTTTAGTAAAATTGTAAACCTTTATAGTTATAATTTGCGAGAGTCCGAGCGGGCCACATTTCAGCGTGGGAAAGCCTCAAACTTGTAAAATTCATAGAACTATATGAACTGTCACGTCCGTATGTACGTGCCAAAAGTCCAAAATTTAGACCAGCTCTGATAGGTTTAATGGGAACTTTGTAAACGCCCACCGAGCTTTCTTGGTCAAACTGGACTTAGAATTTAGTTAGTTAATAAGAATATGTAAATACGTAAAGTTAAGAAACAACGGTATTAAACTTAAGTGTTCTGTAAACGGCAGAAAAATAAATGCAAGTATTTGTACTTAAGTGTTCTTATTAATCTCGAAACAGTAGCTTTGGTCTTCGTGTCCGAGTGTGTTTTAGCTAAAAGGATTGCCAGTTACCCCGACTTTAGGCGTCTCGCAATACTATTTCAAAATTTAAACAACTTCTACGCATCTGTAGTATATTTCTATAAACGTATTTTACCCTATGGGCAGTAAGGAAGAGCAGAATTCTCAACTTGAAACTTCCTACTGAAGAGGAGTTCAAGAAAGAAACAGGTGGTAGATCTGTTAAATTCGTTTCTTCTATAATCTAACAAGACAACGCAGTTGTGAATCTTTTGTAGTCATTTTGTGTACAGCAACATGATATTACTGTTCGCAGATTTGATCGGAAGACAAATGAGCACACAGACAAGGGATCGACAAGGAATCAGTACAAGATACACTGGAATTAGAAAGCTAAGAAATTTTGCAGTAGTACCACTAGAAAAGATGAAATATACCACTGGACTGAGTGGAGAATTAACTGTGGAAGATGTAGATATCCATTCAGTAAACGTTTCACTTACGTGTTGCAAATGTCAAGTTAATTTATGTTTTAATCAAAAATTTAACTAGTTTCGAGTGTTTCACAATAATTAATCTTTGTTAGCTGGATCAACAGCGACTTGTGAAATATCATTTGAGAAATATGTAAAACACTTTTTTAATAATTTTCTTTGTAAATTACCTTTCCCTTAACTATTGCACCTTGTATAGCCTATAAAAGAGTTCTTCAAATAAAAGCTATGCCTCTGAGGGTTAAGTTACGTTAGTTTACTTATTAAGTAACTGCGTGAACTGTGTGAACGCTGCTCCATTAGCGAAGAAAACCGGCTTTGCTGTTCACCCAGAGCCCGTGACAACTTGTTTAAAACCAACTCTAGGTATGCTACAATTGTCAGTATCTTAAAATATAATCTTCATATTAGTCAAATAGTAATTTTTGTATTTATGTTCCTTGCATTTTCAATTGTTGGAATATTCAAGGGATAAAATAAAATAACTAATAAGAATAAGGTATTCGAAGCAACGAAAAAGTAATAAAAATGTGCTGAAACTGTATTTTCCTATATAAATTCCTTTTTTGAAAAGCCTTACTATTATTTTATTCAAATATAGATTATACGTCTTGCTGTTTCTATGATGAAATAGTGTGGTTTTCAAAATAATTATAATTTAACTACGGGTACTAGAGGATGTGCTTTTTCGAATTTTTCAAAATTTAGCTCCATTTTATTCAAATTTTATTCAAAGTATTTTTCAAAATAATAAGAAAGCAATCAATGCATATTGAAAATTATTACGCCTATATTTCTTAAAATCATATTTTCGTTGCACTCAAATTCAATTCTATTATTTTCTTATGTTGTCGTATTACAAATCGTTGCAGTTTTTAAAACATACTGCAAAACAAGTGAGAAGAGTAAGGTGAAGCATGAACTTGACCTGGCTCTCCTGAGTGTGTTTGGAACAACACTTCAGTATACAGCCAATTTGTACATATATGAATTTTACTGTTTGCTCATAGAGTTTAAGAACCAGCTTTAACAATGTGAGCTAAAATTTAAACGCGCTTAAAAAGACGGGCCTGATCTCGGAGAGAACAGGTGCTTCGTTTGCAGGCACCGTGTGACCTAGTTTTAAGGCTGGACGTAGCGCCAGTTGAAATCGGACCACTTAGGTACCTGGAGGAAATACGAGAGTAGAGAAGCGGCGAAATAGCAGCCTGTGAGTGATATAGAGCGAATCGAAGTCCTGCAGACAGAGCAGTTGACGGAAAAAAGGTCAGCAACGGAAGCGGCAGTGTCGTCGATTGGCGCGATGAGTCCAGATATGGCGCAATTGGCATTCGTTAATAATTACTGCAGGTGGGTGATTTAATACCTCATTTGAGAATGCGAGACTAGCTATCGAAGCACCAGAGTGACTAATTTGCGCGTTTTTGTGTTCGGTGCGACTGCGCCTGAGCATATGCGCAGTATGCTCTTACTATAAAGAATCGTCGAAACATCCAGCTGTGAGATTGATTTGGTGTGCCATTATTTTCACTTATCAGAACTTGGGATAAATCTACACCATTAGACGATATTAGAAAATTATCCAAAACATAGACAATTATCCACCCAGCATGTTCAAGACACAAATTATATGCATCTATAATGGTTGTAACCAAACGAATTTCAATCGCTCTAATTTGCATATATTCGGACATTTGCATACTGTACCGCAAATTGAGCATATGGCAGTTCCAAAATACGAGCAAAAGGAGCTAAATGGGTGCAACTAAAGTACATTTCCGTTAGTCGTAGGAGCAATTAGCATCCAAAGAAAGTTTGAGGCTGATTTATGAGCGTACTATAAAGCTCTACATATATAGTTGTTTAGGTATTTAATTCAAATCAGCCCGGCTGAAATGATTTACGGCAAAGGCAAACAAAGTATAGCAGAACCTGTTTGCCACTTTGATAATTTGTAAACACGGACAGCTTAACAAGTTATTCGCGTACTGCGATGGGAATTACATTGTCGTCGTAAGTACTCTGCATATATCTTTAAAAACCGGGCACTAAATCTTCCGAGACGCTGGAGCAGCGAGTGGAGTACGAGTTAATTATTACGTAATTAGTATGTAAATAATTATAATCAGCTTTAAAAAGTATCGAAAGTGTCTACCACTTAACATAATTGTTTGCATTGGTGATGCATTCGCACCAGCAAGAGTATAGTTCCAGGAATTCACAAATTATGTTTACACAAATAAACACTACATAAATAGGAACACATAGGAAAACGACATTAACAGCCAGTCTTATAAAGGCCACTAATCTGACGTTAACTTTAATTCGCTGTTAAAGTAAACAAAAGCGAATCAAAATTTGTTTACTAATGAATAAAATGTCATAAGCACTGACGTTTTGGTGCGCTTTTGTTTATTTTAACAGCGAATTAAAGTTAACGTCAGATTAGTGGTCTTTATAAGACCGGCAGTATATGATAAATTACATTTTGTGAAGTTCCAAAAAAAATTCTGGTTTTCTTTGGGAATTGGGATCCGTCCTCAGTATATTTAGTAGATACTTCTAATATTTATGTTTCATCAGTTGGTGGAGGAAGACAACTAATTAAGCCTAATACATATCTTGGGTGGTCGACTTCTTCATCCACCCTCTTCTGAACGTGCTTTCAGTTCTCTGGAAAAATTGCTTCTTCAATATTCTATCACGTCTTCTCTATATCATATTTATCGATGTTTAATTTTCGTTATTGTTTTGAATATTCTCTTTGGAACTTAATTTTCTCCCAACCACACCGGATGTCGATAACACCTCATTTGTTTTTTCTTCTCTATTTACATATCAGTTTGAGAAAGAGGAGAATCAACTTTTGTAATACATTTTAATTTATATTATTCTTCTTCTTATACTTTAAGAATTAGGATTTTTTATCAACTTCTCGAACTTTTGCTGTTCAGCGCTAATGTTTAGTTTCTTCAATACTTTTTCTTCTTTTTCTAATCGTATTCTTGGTCTAAATTATCCATGATCCAAGATATTTTAAATTTGAGAATAACGCAGGATTTTCACGACCATGAGCAATGGAATGATAATATTTTAGTTCTGGTCGTGGTGGCCGTTTACAAATGCGCTACGCAGTCAGTTGCTATACCCAGTCACACATATCACATAAAGGAGATCGGCTGCCGACGAGTGGGCGCATTATTACGTTGTTGCGAACTGAAGTGGCAGAGAAGTACGCTCTACGTAGTGTTCACGATGTGAAAGCGCAGTGGAAGTTTATAAAGTTTGTTGTGGTTGCATAATCGGTAATTGCTCGAATTTACATAAACTTCGAACTGCTTATTTTGCTGGAGAGGCCGTGCCATCGAAAAGTCCATTCTATGGATTTCAGCCCCGCCGAATAATAAACTGCGTGCGAGCATTCATCGCTAGATTCTCCAATTTCTGCGGTATCGGCGACCGACTTCGTGGGTCAGTGGTGTCCAGGTCAAAATTCCCGCATACCTTCAAACTTGCAGACTCCCTTTGGTTAGTATTGTTGACACTGCATTACATTATATTTTTCTATATAGCTTCTCCAGAGCTTGTAGATTCTGCACATTTATACCTCCCCCTTCTTTGAGTTATACAGAAACACCTACGCTTTCAGAATGGCCCTGTGTCTGTGTCCCATTATAGCTAATTGTGTGCCCTTTTGGCTTGGTTACATGCCGTAAATTAATTGTTGAGTGTAGCAAGCTATTTGTTTTGTGCCGCAGTTTTACCCTATGTGTGTTTCTTTTTCAATTTATTTTATTAGGTACTATCTATGGTTTGTCTCATATTTCTAGAATTTCTGTTTTCCGGACGGTTAGCTTGTGGAGAAAGAAGAAGATTTATTTATTTATTTATTTATTGTATATACACCAGCCAAACCAACAGATAGGTTGCCGAGGCAGCCATCCAATAATAGGTTTAGACATATAAACTACAGAAAAAAGAACTTACAATCCATGAGAAAACTAATTAAACAAAAGTACATTTTGAATCAAGGTAAAAAATATATAACAAGTAAGTAAAACTAACATTACAATATTACGAGTAATATTATTTAAGCAAAAAATATCAGACCAAAACTGTACAATTTTTTTAAATTGAAGTTATGTCCTTTGAAAAGGAGGCAAAAATTAAAAACTAAAAGAAAAGTAAAAGAAAAAAATGTTGATGCTTTTTTAATGTTACAACGCAAGTCTAATTGTGTGCACATTTTATACACTAGGGAACTACAAATTGTCCTAGAAACACAAACTATCCTAAAAGTGAATATTAATTTTGATACAATGGTCATCCAAAAAGTACTGTGATAAAGATTTAGTAAAGGTAGATAAAGATTGAGAAAAAATGAACTCACAACTTGCGCGAGTTTCTTATTACATGGTTAAAACATTGAAATTCATGGAATGCTCTCAAAATAGATCGAACCATTTTTGTTTAATAGTAATTTCTAAGTCCAAGTGAGAATTTCTTGTTTTTCTTCTTCTATTACAATATGTAATGATCAATTTGCGAAGAAAGATAATAATTTCTGATCACGTGATCGATTTCGTCTTTTTCCTGTTCTTTTTCCAATTCTTGTATTGTAAAGAGTCGGGACCTTTACACATTCTTGGAACTTCTTTGTACTTCAGGCTATTGTTTCGATACCCCTTTGTCGTTTTCTTGTAATATTATTGAGTGTATCTCTTTCTTCCCATGCGTACCATGGTGATATCACCTGAGTTGCTGTTTTCTGTCGTGTCTACGAGTCTGGACGTATTTGCCCGGGACTTTCTTTGAGTGTCACGCCACGTATGAACTTCTTCCGACAATACTGCCAGTACCTACATGGATAGTCTTGGTGTTGTTGTTGTAGTTTCTCGTTTGAATTAAAATACCCATTGTCCACCTACAATCTAAAATCTTTTTCCTGATATTGTTCCTTTTCTGTCTTCCCACTTCTATTTTGCTTCTCCCCCCGTTTTGAATCTGCCGTGACCGCTTGAGATATATACCCGAAGACGCTGGCAATCACAGCACGCGTCCGCAGAACGAAAAATTTAACACTTGGCTCCTCCAGGTTCTCCTCAGTCCCCAGCACGCAACGTCGACATTAAGGTCAGATTTCTCTAATCTTTTGGGTGCCTGGCAATACACTTAGCGCTTCCAAGGGAAGTTACTGGTTTTTCAGAATCACGCACAGATTAGATTTTCTTATTGCAATTTTCACAACTTCGTTCTGCTTCTAAATGGAATTTTTATGAGAAGTCAGTAGTGTGAGACCCCCCAATTATTTATATCTCACAGTACTTTTGCCCTTTTAATCAAAATTTTTGTACATTTTAGTAAATATCGAAAGCACTTTTATAAGACCTTAGTAATGCCACCATTCTCTTATCTTTCTCCCAGTGAAAATTGATTGAACTTTACCCCATTTCTGACAACAGTTCCTACTTATGTAATTTCTTTCAGCCTTTCTATGGTTTTTCTCATGTCGTATCATTTCTCCCCATCGATATCTTGAGTTCGTTGAATTAAGAGAGCAACTAATTTATCAACCACTGACTATCGCCTAACGGTGTGATGGCATCTTATCCATTGAAAAGACGTTTTTTAATATCTCCTGGTAGATGAAACTTGAAATAATATTTATTAAACAATTCGAAATGAATTAATATTCAAATTTGCACAGGCACGGACCGAGAGAAGAACAAATAAGAACGACATGGTGTTATCGAATCATTAAGTGCTTGTTCACACCTTAGTAAAATTTTGACTTCTAGATCTGTATGCAAAATTATGCAAATGATCCTTATACCCAATAGGCAAAACTTCGGCTATCCCGGACTCTTAACGATCCAATTAAATCACTTACTAGAAGAAATTTGATTAGCAGCCAATTAATAGCCACACGCCATCAAAACGAAGCGTTTTGTTAAACTTCCATCAATTTAGGATTCTTTTAATAGTCTCGATAAATTGGTTCGTTGCAGCTTTACCCTGAGCGGCGCGTCGATTTAGCTAAAAATTAGTTTAATTTAAATGAACAATCAGCTTTAACAGCAATGCAGTTCTCGGAACGCGCTCGTAATTTTTCACGGGATCCAATCAGTTGCCATTATTTCCAGTCGCATTTTAAATTGCACTTTAAATTAGTGCCCCAGAAAAATCGCCATCCAATTTGCACCTGTATATGTATAACTAATCTCGTTAACCTCCCATCTCGATGCGATAATAAAACATAAAGCAAACATAATTGCACTGAATATAAACGAACCGTAAATAAGTCCGATCTCAACGAAATTTATCTGCCCCATAAATTACTGCATTTACAAATCTGCGTGCGGAGGTTATCTTCTCGAAACAAGCAAGGTTGGAGGTTTGAAAAAATAAATACGAAGAAGAAAATTATAAAAATATAGTCTTTATCTTTACTTCACGACTTTCCTAATAGATTTAGCTAAAACATTACATAATTTAATATCTATCAATTGATTTTAATCTTAATCGGCTTGAGTGGGGTGTGTTGGAGAGATCTTGCTTCGTTATCTCCTGTACCACTGTTCCAAACCAAGATTGTCAATTAGAGTAAAATTTATCAATTCATTTCAAGCTCTTCCTCCTCGTTAAATCAGCAAAAGTTTATATCATGTTTCTTCTAATTAGAAATAGATCAAACACAGTTTTAATAATAAAAAAAAATTGAGACCAAGGACTGGCAAAACTTTATTTTCTATATTAATCATTTATAACTGTTAAAGTTGGGTCAAGTAAAAACAAAGTCAAACATTGAAATAAAAACTACTTGAAGAACAATTAAACTATTTTACATTATCTTTGAACTAAATCTGCTAAGCAACTCTCTCTTCCAAGCAACAAGCTCTTTTCGTTGATTTCAAATTAACTGATAATTAATGTTAACTTATTCCAGTGCCACTGCCATAAAAGAAGCTGTGAAAATTAGTTTAAATCTTTTATAATTTCAAAGTACCCACCCAGTAACAGAAAGCTGAAAGACCCCTTTAATGGACAAAATTAAAAAGCTGTTCCGGTTTTGTCAATCTATCGCCTTGCTGCGAGCTATCTCGTTTTTGAAATTTCCCTTTCAAGCACAGATGTTGAACTAATCGCAGCAACACACGTTTTTAGTACCAGGACGAGCTTTATGAAGAAATTGGAGGATCTGCATAAAACGCTTTCAGAAATGTAAGGAACAAAAATAATATGTGACTTGTTGACTACTATTTTATCAGTTCACAAATAAAGAAGACAAATTAAAACTGACAAACACTAACAAAGCACAAAATAAATAGACAGTAGTATAATATGTAACGTTTATTTAGCTCATTATTGGTTTAAATTATTTCCTGAGTTTATAAATCGCAATACTACCTGCAAATACAGGAATTTGCAACGTCCGTTGCAATACATTAGCGTGTTGCAGATAGACAAATTACTGAATTTATGACGCAACTGCCGTTGCATGTATAAGCAGGATAAATAAAACAACAAAAAAGGCCAAATAATGAAAATTAATGGAAAAAATTCGCAAAGATAAAACTTCCCTACATTTACTATTAATTAACCCAAATTCCTTTCACATAATGAGCCCTCTCAAGTACATTCTTCCAAAGATAATGAAGTAAAGCGTAAATGGATTGCTCTAGTCTCTTGTGTGTAAGTAATGAGGAAATATTCTAAATTTAATGAAAAGATTTATCGCAATTTAATTTCCAGTAAATGTTGAATATCATCTGTGGTGCTATGTACCGTGTTAAAACTCTATTTTAATTTGCAGTATTTCGACAGAAACATTTATATAAATGACTAACTCGTCGTATTCGAGGATCTATTACAAATCATGTCAGTTCACTCTTATTCAATATATATTAATCAGATTTGGATAGAGGACTTTTTCTATGTGCTCGTATTTGTATCACTCTTAAACTATTCTCCACCGCAATAGTCCAACAAAATTATTTAAATGACCAACTCATCGCATTTAAGATATCCCTTTCGAGAATCTATTACAAATCATGTAAGTTTACTCTTATTCAATATGTATTGCTCAGTTTTTGATATAGGACTTCCGATTGCTTCTATCTGTATCTATTCTAAATTATTCTTCTTGTTCTTCTTCTGTGGTCATCAGCTTTTATAACCATAGTAATCCAACAAGTATTGTTAACTAGTCGACTTATTGTATACTAGACATTGATGTTAGCCAACTGAAGAACACAGTTGTAAAAGAAGAATTTTGTAATCAATTATCGCAAACATAGTGTAACGGGCTAGTTCGTGTCACCTTGGTATTTAATAATCACCTTGCTAAATTTAAGCCAAGCTGTATTTCTTACGTAGTAATAATTAGGTTAAGATGAATTATTTATATACAACATGCATCGAGTGCTTCGCGCGCCAGATCGTGCCGTTCAAACCAGCTGATACGGTCGTTGCGGCTATTAATAGAATCAAAGCCAGCCGTGCGCGCGCGAACGTTGGCGCGGGGAAGCAGTCGCTCGCTAGTAGGTGGCTGGTGCGTTACGTCCAAACAAAAGAGACGCCACGCGATATATTAAAGTGCGATTGAGAGTTTCGCTGTTTGCCTGCATTAAGAGCAGTTGACGCTTCGTTATTCTTGAGCCGAAATACAGCCTCGAAAGCCTATAACTACTGAAGTACCGATAATTCTTCATCGCCGGATGAAGCTATTCTACCTTCAAAGAAGCAGTCGATCTTGTCAATATACGAGACCATTCGGAACAACTATAACGCAAGGTTAGTTCTTATAAATAATTTTCACGATTGAATACACGGTCCAGAAAACTGGGAAAACTAGAAGCGTAATTAGTAAATTACGACAAGTTGCATCACCCTAGGTGCGCGTTAGTACGTAGCAGGGATATCACACTGCTGACACATCGCGTCAGCCTGATTTCAAGCGACCGAAAAGAAATCCGTGAATTTGTGCGCGATAGTACGCCTTGTTCGCACGATACGTTTTTTGAGTTAGCATGTAGCTATTATTGATAGTGTATAACATTTCTATATTACCATTGTGTATGCTTTTTATGTATTTTCATGCATGCATGTTCTTTTCCAGAGTATATATATATATATATATAACAAAGTCCTTTTCACAGCTCGGTGGTTACTACACAAGGCGAAGAATTTGACTGGGAAAGGGGTATATATATATATATATATTCATGTAAACTGTTTGGTTTTATTCCTAGCAGGATTTGCATGTTTGATTACAAAATTATAGGTGATAAGAAACAGGCCGAAACGAGCTATATTGAGCTAGCAACCAAAGAGCAATCTAACTAAGAGTAAAATAGAATATAGGGAACGAAAAAACGCAGCATTACAGTTTATGGTGCCCAATGCAAGGGCTAGGTAAAGATACCTTTAGAATATGCATCAACGACGGACAATGATTCAGTACTAGAGCTGGACAAAGAATATGAAGCAGTTAAACAAATATTTAATAAAATAAGTAAAGACATGGCGCATATACTACAAGGAATACAGCAGTGGATGTCAGGGATAGCATTTATAAAAAAAGAGTGAAATGCGAAAGGAAGGGAATTAAAAGTAATTTAAGAAAACACAAAATAAAATGTACAGAAGGTCTGGCAGAGAAAGCACATGAAGCAGCAGAACGGAATTACATGCAGCTACTTAGGTGGGAAATTAAAAACAAGAGAAAATGGGAAAAAATACATAACTAAAAGCAAAATAGAGAAAGCTATTCAAAGTATATGTGAAAACTACAGCAAGAAAGCTCAAATCTATACTGGATGGGAGACCAATACCATACTAGATTAATGTAGAAAAGAGATTTTGATTATAATATGATAAAAGGAAATATGTACCAGCGAATGCGACAACAGGAAAAGCACCACATTACTATCCATACATCAGAAGTTTTTAGCCGAAACTACTCGTATTAGACTGCATAGAAACGCAGGTGATAAAAAAACAAGAAAGATTCTGCAAAAAAAAAACGATCGTGCACAAACCAACTACATAAATATGGTAAGCATTATATTTGAGCAAATGGTTGGATATAAAGCTAGATTTAAAAAAGCATTGTACCACGTTACAAGAGCATGTATATAGCACGTATTAAGTCAAAAAGAGTCCCCAGTAAGCCCTGAGAACTAGTTAAAGAAAGTTAAAAAATCACATGTACAATCATACATCACAATAGCTTAAGTAATGATATTGAGAATGGTCTATCTAATGGATGAAGTAATGAAAAAAGCTGTAGATGGCCGAAGAAGAGGCCTAGAGAGAGTGCCGACGAGATTTGTCTACTCAGTCAAAGCAAACAAGGTAACACACAAATTACAATGATTTGTTAATAGATGTTTACGTAGAATATTAAACGTGAGGAGGGCGTAACGTAAACAGGGATGGCTAGAATACATCTTAAAACGACTGAAAGAAAACGGCAAAGCAAGTAAAACACCTTGAAGGAGAACACTTTGGCAATAGGTAAAAGAACACCGCTGCGCTGTAACTGGAACGCGTTGAGAGGGAAACAGAAAATAGAATCAGACGGAAGTATGTTGTAGAAGTCTTTGCTTCTGATCGTACATTCCTGTATCACGCGTAGGTTTCCGCCGAATGCTTAACTACGAACCCGCCTTTGTCGCTTAGCTAGTTCGGTCAAGCTTTGGTGCAACGCCTGGAGCGAGCAACTTTGACATTTCGACTAACTTATTTGTCGTTTGTTGTATTACATCGCATATGTCATTTATAGTTCATTCTAGGTATTGTTTTAGCAAGTAATTTGAAGCTACTGTTTTGCATGTGTAAATTACCGCTCATATATTTGGATGCGTTTCTAAGTTGTCGTTCGTAGCGCAGTAACACCTTTAAAGTTCTGCACTTGTATATTAATATTGTTTTCTACTGTGGAACTATTTCACAGGACATCGGCTAGGCTTATTGGTAACGCTCAAGTATAATTATTAGCAATTGTAGTGGGAAACCCTCGTTGTGGTTACAACTGCAAGGCAGGTCCGCTCGAATGTAATATTATGGATGTTATCTTAATAGAGTTTGTAGAAATTTTTTCTATTATTTTTGTTTGTAATGCGCAGTGTAGTTCCGCATTTAGAGGTGCAGAAAAAAGCGTTTATCTACGTATTCTACGTGTTCTTATTTTAGTTTACACCCTGCCCATTTCGATGAGTTACTAAGTATGTATTTACAAGTAATAATACATACGGAAGAAATTGAGACTTCAACACTGAATGAAAACAAATCGAAGAAGAGATTTTACAGAATCTAGTAACTGCCACAAAAGAAAAATTATATAAAACCAACTCCAAGTGTGATACAGTGAATAATCTAATAGTATTTGCTGAATTAAAGTTAGAAAAGTCAAAACTGAATAAAAATTATTGAAAAAATAATACTTTGGGAAGTAAAAGACAGTAAACTTAATGCCAAGGCAAATTACCAAGTTGGTAAATATATAATCATCAACTTTATTTGGCAGAACTGCACCACTTAGTGGATATATTAGCTATCAAAAGTAGCCTAGGAGCGGTTGCTGGTAATAACGAAATTAATGGCGTAAGTAGTGGCAAGAGCGGATTCAAATTGACGCTAAGCCAGAGCTCGGTCCTTTCATTATCTGCGCTTCTGCATCGCGTTTTATAAATCCCGCGGTAGCATAACTGCGCTCCGTTAATATTGCACATAAATAGCGAACTATCGGAGAATGCAAAGTGGGAGTTATTCAGCTGCGAATGGCACGCAAGTCGTAAATTCACCGGCGGCTTGTATAAATTCAGAACACAAGCATTAAGATGGAATGTGCTTCCTCGATAAAACGCTGCTAATTAAGACGAGCGGTAGATGGCGCTAATGGTTCGCGAGACAGCGCAACAATACAAAGGCAAGGTAGAAGAGTAAGCTGCACCAAGAATTTTTGTACTTGAAACTTACATAGCTTTACAAAAACATACATTTTTGAGAACAGAAAAAATGATAAAGCGTACTGCTAAATGCTGGATCATCCTCATGAATCCCCAAAACATGCATCTCTCTACTATATTCTGTTCTTTAAATAAAAGGAGTCTAGTAGAGATTCCATCCAGGCTGTGCAGCACCCGTTTGCAGAAGAAAAGCTACGACGAGAGGAGGTAAATAACGTGCAGGAAATAAATTATTTGTCGAATTTATGCATAAAAGAAGGTACTTATACCGTAATGTAGTGGTAGCAATGTCGATATAGAGGCAAAACGAGTCTGCAGCTTAAAGAAACGAAGTTCCGTGAGCTTCAGTTCTCAAAGATTTACCTGGTGCGGTAGAAGTGTCTATTACCAAACATGGGGCACGTGTGACCCACGAAGATGGTAGCTTGTACGGCAGAGATGCTGGGACATAGCGATAAATGTTGACCCACAAAGAAAATGGCAATCTAGCGAAGTCGAAGACACGGCGACGGCCACATATTCATGTCAATGTGAGAAACAAATCTGATCTTAATGGATCGTTGGAGTACGATGGAACTTAATTAGCAGCAACGGTACCTTCCAACGGCTATAAGCGTCTTATAAGTAATAAATATCAAGCGAGTCACCAATACTATTTAATATCAGAAATTTACAATGATAACAAATTTATATAATTATATATGAAAACCACTTACTAAATGGGGTTGAAAAAACAAAATTTAAAAATAACATTTTCCATTGTGCACGTGAATGTGTTACCAGCAAAATAACAGTTAACTAAAAGATATTTTCGAGTCTTGATGGAGTAGTTTAATAATAATTTAATCCATACTTCGTGCTGGAAGTATAATTATTAAAGAAGAGTTGAGTGTAGTACTAAATGAGCGAATCATAGCACTAAATGCTCAGAAGAGGCCGAATCATAACGCGATGTCCGCTGGGACGAAAGCGTTTATGCGAATGGAGATCTCTAATTAGATTTAATTGCACCTAGCGAGTTTTTGTAATTTTGTAGATCAAGAATTATAAAAGCGTTTGCAATTAAAACTGGCATGGGAGATTTAGTTTTTACGACAAGTTAACGGAAAAGTGCGCTCGGAGAGAAAATTGTTTTAAGTTTTTTAACCTATCGCAATTATGTCCAATTTTGTAATTTTTATTTAAGTTTCGTTTTGATATATCTGCGCTGAGATCAGCAACTAAATAATTGAGTTACCGTTTTTATTGTGGCGAATTAACTGCATTTTTGAGTTCAAGGATGCAAAAAATATAATTAAAAATGTACTTTTGTCTAAATTTTAGATTACGCAAATACGGAATGACGATATATAAATAGAGAGCAACAGTGTTGCGTCTTGAAGACAAACACAAAAATTGATGAATAGTACTGAATAAAACAAAACAGTGTCATAAAAGGCGTAAAGAACTATTACAGCCAACATTTGAGAAAACCACGTTTAGCAACTTAACATCTGTTTAACAGTCCAAACCAATATAGTTTCCCGTTATTAAATTCTCCATTCAAATTCAACATTTTACAGTTCTGTAATTCTAAATATTTTACAGATATTACAATGAAAACTATAATAATGCATCATAAAACGCAAGAGAACCGTATTTTTCCACGATTTTCTAATTAACAGTCACTTATTGTACATAATGCGCTTCAAGCCTAGCATTACCTATAAGCGGCAATTGCTAAACAAGAGGTTCTTAAGCGGTTCGCAAATATTCATTATCCTATAAGCTATCTCGTACAATCTGCAATTATTTATAGACGTACCGGCGTGGCTGTACATAAACGTACACAAACCAGGCGAAGGCGAACCTTTAGTAATTTACTTGGTTGGTCATAACCACGCATAGCAGATGCTGATACTCTGATGGAAGTTTAATTAATACCTTTGATCAAAACGCATGGGCCTTAAATTGAAATCTACAGCATAGATTAACATTTTTTGTTAATATTTGACACGCCAAGTGCTAGATTATAATTTTATGACAAAAACTGCAACTGCAAACTAGCTCCACAAATGCATATATTGGTGCAATTTTTAAAAATATTTTCCAAAAGGGCAACCTTGGCATTTTTGGTAACCTTTTATGATTGAGTCACTATAAAAAGCATTTCTTTTTATAATTTGGTTTAAATAAAACAAAGTCCATTAGTAAAATAAAATCATTTTAAAATTTTGAATTTTGTCCAAATGTTGATAGCACATTGCATACAAAGTATGCCAAATCTTTGTCAAACATTTTTAAAAGTTCAGAAGAGACTCAAAGAACTATTAATTAACCTTTTTTTTGTGATTCCTCTTATTTTTGTAAAATATAGTTTTTTTTTAATAATTTTATTATTTTTTAATTTTATGGATATGATTTTGTTAGTTCTTCAGTTGATATTTGAGAATAGTGCAATTAAATATGCTTAATATGAGTATGCTATAAACAAAGGCTTTTATATATATATTTTATGACGTAATGTAATAAATACAATTTTTATGGGTGGTCCAGTTCATTTGTGGAGCAGTATATATTGTCTAGTTCTAGTACTCCTAGCAGGCTGCAATTAAAATTGTAAAATATACGACAATTTTATTAGGGAGTTTAACTATGTCTATATTTAAGTTTGTTTCTTGAACTCGTTCTGAAGTAAATAATAAAAGTGGCATGGTAAAAAGTAAGAGTTATGTAGGATTACCATAAAATAGTTTAAATATAGTAGCTTTAAAATTGTCATTAATACAATGCTGGGCAGGTATAATTTATGTAAAACGACGTAACCCTGGAAGACATAGAAGATGATTTTGCACATTCCTCCAACACCATTTCCCGTTCAAATCATTGTCATCGAATTTCAATAACAGCAGCTTTTAAGACTATCGTTAATATATCACCGTTGGTTGCGTTTGGGTACGTTAATACACATTATGCGAGCAAGGCAACCGCCGCCACAAAATGAGTGTAAATAATGTCATCTTTGTAATTAATTCACTTTTAAGACAATAATGGACAATAAGTTTCTTATTAAATAATATGACTTAATTCTAAGTACTTATTATTAAGGAATATGAAAAAGGTACCAGTTAAAGCAAAATAAATTTTGTACATTTGTAAAACAGTTTATAAATTTTAGCTTCGTATAATAGCTATTTTTAGGACTATCATTACTACTGAGACTGAACAGCGTCTATGTGAAATAGAAAACATAATAAATCGGTTAAAAGGGATGAAATAAGAAATGATGCCGCATATTCCCACTGCAGTATATCTTATCTAATCTATTAGTTTCAAACCATTCTAATATAATATAACAGTCACTTTTAAGACTAAGTAGCATTACCTACCGTATCAGTGCAGGTAGAGTTTAGGTACACCACAGTATTATTCAACCTTAGATACAATGCGAAAAAGGCAGCCGATTATTATGAAATAGGTATACATACTTAAATTTAAATATTGTACAAGAGCTACTTTTAAGACTATCATTAACAAACTGGAAACATTTGAGCATATAATATGTAGCATAGATAACGTTGGAGAATGTGAAGAAGGTAGCAATTAAAGTGCCTGGTTGATATTACACGACATAGTTAAAGCGGAAACTAAAGCGAAGGATTAAAAAATTATGCCGCACTTGCCCATTGCAGCAATTCTTGTCTAATCCATTACCTTCAAGCTATTATAACAGACACTTTTAAGACTATCAGCAAATGTATGACGGTCGAGTTTTGAAACATACCTAACAGTTAATACATGATATGCCAACATTAGTCAATACCAACAAAGCAGCTAATTCACATTAATAGATGCCCTTAAGGCTTAAGTTTATATATTGTACTCGTACAATAGCTACTTTTAAAACTATCATTAACAAACAAGAATCGTTTGAGCAGGTAATATGTAACATAATCCTAGCTAACAGTGGAGAATGTGAAGAAGCAATAAAGTGCCTGGTAGATGCTAAAATACATAGTTAAAGCGGTAGCTAAAGCAATTCTTGTATAATCCATTGTCTTCAAACTAATATGAAACCACTTTTAAGACTATCATCAAATGTGATAGTGAAGGTAGCGTTTGGAAATATAACAGTTAATGCAGGATTTTTCAACATTAGACAATGCGAACAAGACAGAAATTAACATGAAATAGGTGTAATTAAGTTTAATATTACACAGCTGCTACTTTTAAGACTATCATTACTAATATGACCAAACAGGTAAAACGTAAGTATAATAAATATAGCGGTGTAGAAAGCATAGCTTGATTGAAAGGGATGTGAAGAAGGCATATACTGTAAATAGATTAACATTGTGCAACATCTACTTTTAAGACTCTCGTTAACAAGCAGGAAGCATTTGAATATATAATAAGTCACATGATTCTAGATAACATTTGACAATTTTGGCAATTAAAACGCGTGGTGGATAATACACAACATAGCCAAAGCGACAAAATAAAACAATAATATCAGACATTGCGATTGCAGCATTTTTTGTAAAATCCGTTGCCATCGAATTCGCATAAGAGCCATTTTTAATACTATCAACAAATGTACTTGTACTGGTAGCGATTAGAAGCATTACAGTTAATGCAAGATTTGTCAACATTGGACAATGCAGAAAAAGGAAGTCAGTTAACAATAGGTGTATTTAAGTTTAACATTACACAACTGCAAATTTTAAGAGTAGCATTATTAATGCAACCAAACAAGCAACGTTTATATATACTAAACACAGCGATGGTAGAAAACATAGGCAACCAAGTAACATGAAATAGCTGTAATTAAGTTGACATTGTACAACATTTAATTTTAAGACTATCATTAACAAACAGGAAGCATTTGAATAGATAATAGGTAGTATAATCCTAGCTAACATTACAAAATATGAAGTAGGTAGCAATTAAAGTGCGTGGTGGATAGTAAGTACAAAATATAGTCAGAGCGGTAGCTAAGGAATGAAACGGAAATTATGTAGCATACTCCCAGACAAAGTTTAAGTTTAGGTATAATAAAAAATATAGTAAAAGCGCTGGTTAAAAGGGATGAAATAGAACATACTCTCGCATGTTTCTGTAACACATCAGCCACATTTAAGACTACCGTCAATGTGTCTTAGAGCAGATAGCGCATATAACAGTTAATACAGTATTTTCCAAATGCGATCGAACAGTTAATTAACATGAAGTAGCTGTAATTAAATTTAACATTGCACATCTACTACCTACTTTTAAGACTGTCATTAACAAAGAGGAAGCACTTGACCAGAGAATATTACATGATCCTAGCTAAAATTGTAGAATGTGAAAAAAGTAGAAAATAAAAAGCGGGTGGTGCATAGTACAAAACATAACCTTGCCATTGCAGCATTTTTTGTACGATCCGTTGCCATTGACTTAGCATAACAGTCATTTCTAAGACTAGCAACAAATGCATTAGTGCAAGTAGCGTTTGCAACCATAAAAGTTAATACAGAGTTCGTCGAGTAGAAGGCAGCTAATACCACGAAATATGTGTAATTAAATTTGACATTGTACAACAGCTACTTTTAAGACTAATATTATTAATACGACAAAATGGGATAACGTTTATATATAATAAACATAGCGATGGTAGAAAACATAGGCAGCAAATTAACATGAAATAACTGTAATTAAGTTGACATTGTACCACATCTACTTTTAAGACTATCATTAACAAACGTACAGCATTTGAATAGATGATAAGTAATATAATTCTAGCTAACACTGGAGTTAAAGCGCGTGGTGGGTAGTATGTACACACCATAGTCAAAGCGGTAGTTAAAAGGCAGAAATAAAAAACTGGCGCATGTTCCCATTGCAACATTTCTGATATAACTCATTGCCATCAAACTATTAGATATTTTTAAGACTGTCAACCATGTATTAGTGAAGGTAGCGTTTAGGCACACACCAGTATTTGCAACATTAGACAATGCGAACAAGGGGCAGCCAATTAAAATAAAATACATTTAATTAGATATAATATCGTACAGCTATTTAAGACTATCATTACTAATTCGACCAAAAAGACAACGTTTAGGTTTAATAAAAAACACACTCAAAGCGCTAGTTAAAAGAGATGCAACAGAAGTTGCTGTCACATATTTCAATAACAGCGTTACTTTGACAATTCATTGTTACAATTACGACAACAGTAACTTTAAAGACTATCATCAATGTATTAGCGCAGATAGCATTTGGCACATAACACATAACAGTCAATATAATACTTGTCAACAACAAAAGCTACTTTTCAGACTGGAATTACTAATGAAACCAAACAGGCAACATGTATGTATAATAAAAATAGCCATGGAGAAAACATAGCCAAAGAGCTGTTTAAAAGCGATAAAACAGAGATGCTGTCGAATATCCTCTAACAGCATTATGTCGACAACTCCTTACCATCAAATTGTCATAATAGCCATATTTAAGACTATCATCAACGTTTAAGTGCAGAAAGCGTTTGGGTACATAACAGTTAATGCAGTATTTGCCAAATGCAAAAAGACAGCCACTTAGAATGAAATAGCTGTAATTACGTTTAAAATTGTGCAACAGCTACTTTTAAGACTAACATTAACAAACAGGAAGTGTTTGAGCAGATAATGTAAAACTTAGTACCAGCTAACAGTTCAGCATGTGAGGAAGGTAAAGTGGATGGCGAAGAGTACCAAATACAGCTAAAGCGACAATGAGAGAGAATATATATTATAACAGCCAGTTTTAAGACTATATTCGATGTATTAGTACAAGCAGCGTTTGGGCAAATAACAATTAATGCGGTATTTGTCAACATTAGGTAGTGCTCACAAGGCAGACAATTAACATGAAATAGACGTAAATTTAACACTTTACAGTTACTTTTACGGCACCCTATTAGCTAGCATTGGAAAACGTGAAAAAGGTAGCAATTAAAACGAATGTGGGATAGTACAAAACATAGCAAAAGCAGCAGCTAAAAAGCAGAAATAAAAAAAGGCGCATGTCCTCATTGCAACATTTCTTGTATAACCCATTACCCTAAAACTATTATATATTTTTAAGACTATCAATAATGTATTAGTGCAGATAGTGTTTAGGCACACACCAGTATTTGTAACATTAGACAATGCGAATAAGGCAGCCAATTAAAATAGATATAATTAGATTCAATATCCTACATCTATTTTTAAGACTATCCTTACTAATTTGACCAAACAGACAACGTTTAGGTTTAATAAAAACACTCAAAACGCTGGTTAAAAGCGATGGGACCGACGATGCTGTCGTATATTTCAATAACAGCATTAATTGAACAATTGGTTACTACAATTATCACAACAGTAATTTTAAAGACTATCTTCAACGTATTAGCGCAGACAGCATTTGACACATAAAAATAACAGTTAATATAATACTTGTCAAATGCGAACAAGGCAACCAATGAACCCGAAATACGTGTAAATAAGTTTAACATTGTACAGCAACTACTTTTAAGACTGGAATTACTAATACAACCAAACAGGCAACATTTAGATATAATACAAAGCCGTGGTAGAAAACATACCCAAAGCGCAAAGGGATTAAACAGAGATACGTCGCATATCCTCTAACAGCATTACATTGACAATTCATTACCATCAAATTATCATAACATCCATATTTAAGACTGTCATCAATATTTAAGTGCAGAAAACTGCATTACATTGACAATTCATTACCATCAAATTATCATAACATCCATATTTAAGACTGTCATCAATATTTAAGTGCAGAAAACGTTTGGGTACATAACAATTAATGCAGTATTTGCCAAATCAAAAAAGATAGCCACTTAGCATGAAATAGCGTTTAACATTGTACAACAGCTACTTTTAAGACTATCATTAACAAACAGGAAGTGTTTAAGCAGATAATGTGGAACTAAGTACCAGCTAACATTTCAGCATTTGAGGATGGTAACAACTAAAGTGAATAGTGGAGAGTACACAATACAGCTAAAGCATTGAAAAGGAAGAAATAAAAAAATTATTGCATAATTCCATAGCAGCATTTCTTGTACAATCCATTGCCTTCAAATTATAACAACAGCCAGTTTTAAGACTATATTCAATGTATTAGTACAGGCAGCGTTTGGGCATATAACAATTAATGCAGTATTTGTCAACATTAGGCAGTGCTAACAAGGCAGCCAATTAACATGAAATAGGCGTAATTAAGTTTAACATTGTTCAGCTATTTTTAAAGCACCTTCTTAGCTAACATTGGAGAACGTGAAAAAAGTAGCAATTAAGGCGAATGTTGGATACTAAAATACATAGCAAAACCAGTAGTGAAAAAGAAGAAATACAAAATGATGTCGCATATTCCCATAGCAGCATTTCTTGTACAACCCATTACCATCAAATTAACATATCAGCCGCTTTTAAGACTAACATCAAATGTATTAAGATAGCGTTTGGACATATAGTAGTTAGCACGTATATTATTGGTCAACATTAGACACTGTGTGAACAAGGCAGTCAATTAACATAAATCCGTTATACAAGAGCAAATTTTAAGACTATTATTAGCAAAGACAAGCATATTAATGCATAATATGCAACGGAATCTTAGCAAACATTTCAAAAATAGTGTATAATCTGTTAATTTTAGTTTTACGGCATAGCTACTTTTGAGATTATCATTAATCCAACCAAGTAGAAAACGTTTAGTTATAGCAGTTAGGTTAGTGAGGCAAAACACTCCGTCGTTCTAAAATTCACAAGAGTTATTTCCAAGGCTGCATATAATAATAGACTAATATAAAGGCACCTTTAAGACTAACGATAATACAATGAAATAAAAGAAAGTAGTGGACATAATATTCCATAATTTTATTTTCAACCAGTTTTAACTGTAGGCATAATACTTATAACTGCACAGAAAGTGAAGCTGATTCTAATTCCTCTAAAATAAGAAAAGCGCAAAGACACATTAATATGGATTTAACAGCAAAATCTGAAGTAACTGGTTTTATTAATAATTAAAGGCTTACTCTCTGAATAATTAATTTTACTTAATTAATTTTCAAAGTTTTTTCCAGAATTTACTCTCAGCATTATTGATGAAGTTGTAATTAGCCATTAATCATCCTAAATAAATCCTATAGTAACTGTATTTTAATTATTCAGCAATACTGAAAAGGAAAATATGATTAATCATTAACAACTAAGAAATGCCAATGGGACAACTACAAATGGTTAATTTAATTAACAACGAACCACCAACAACCGCTGAACGTCTTTCAAACCGCATCTGGATAAAACTCTGCTAAAACAGCAAATAAGCGTTACCTGTGTAGCTTAGGATTCTAAAATATTATATCGCAAGCTATTAGACTACTAGTAGAACTGGAAACACTGCCAATCCATCGTTCATATTCAATTGCGAATAACTGCATGTCGCCGGAGAGTTATTGACTTTCTAGAAAAGTAGTAAGCAAAAAATTGTATCGAGTACAACATTAAATGAAGACATTAATTTACAAGTTTCACTTTTAAATCCGCTAACAATTTATAATAATATAGAATACTGAGCAAAGGTTCTACGATTTATTTATATACAACTTAACTCTGGTTATAACAATTAATATTTATAAGTCGTTTAATTATGTACAATTAAATAAAAATTTACGAAATTCATAATTTATAAATAGTAATTAAAACTCTCCCACCGATTCACTTTAATTTTAATTACCTGCAATCTCGGCTTGAAAGATGAAAAATATACGGTGTACAAGTTTGCGATGTATCGCCTTAAACAGCTCCCATTTTTCATTCGGACGTAAATTAATTCGCATAAAGTGCTGATTATCATATTAATTTTTTGATCAGATTCTATCTTATTACCTTCTGGGATGTAATTAATTCGCGGCGTACTTCATTTAGAGTTATTTGCCGGACACTTTTTTATTTCTTGCAACCGCAAATGCTGCAGCAAACCGCCTTCCTTGTTGCAAGCCGCAACTGACACATGCACGCACGCACTTCTCGTTGATTTTGCATAATAATAAGCAAAGTTCAACGGTTTCAAAGTGAAGGTAATGATTTCTGTGTATATTTGTAACAAGAGACAATAATGATGATTAAATATTACTGATAGTTATGCATCGTCTTCGTGTTAGATCTTGGAATGAAAGTAACATTTAATTGCTTCGAACAACTTATGTTGCTTATACCATTATTAATATACAACAGCAATAAAGATTTGTACAAAAAAGTGGATTGATACTGGAATCTTGAGGCACCCCGTACTATTGGTCGTACGAGTTACACAGTCGATGCAGTAGAGCCATCTGGTTTCTAGGTATTTATTTAAATAAATAGCTTAAGACTGCCATTAACCGACATTTCGAAATTTTTATTAGTAAAATCAGGTAGGCATAGTTTTAACAGTTTTTGCTGCTTAAGTGCGCTGAACATTAGCATCTTTATCAAACCACTTCTTCTTAGGAATGTCCGCAACAGTTACACCAAATGTACAGTCGTGTGCAAATAAATCTGGGACAGTGTTTTTTTCACATGCAGATTCAGTTAAGAATTGAAGAATATCTCCATGGATTTCCTGCAATCAGAAAGAGTTACATTAAACTTTAACAGGTACTGAAACTCGTAACTCTCTCTGATAAGAGGAAATCCATGGAAATATTCTTCAAATTCTTAACTGAATCTGCATGTGAAAAAAACACTGTCCCAGATTTATTTGCACACGACTGTACATTGATGCCACAGTCGTCACTTTGGAGAACATGTTAATTTAAAATAATTTATTTCTGGTCGTTGAAGTGATAATCACCATGTTTCAAAAACGGCGAAGCGATAAATTACCGAAAGTGAGGCCCAACACCTAAGGTGATCGGTAGATCCAAATATATAATACGTGTCTAACCGATTTCGCTGTCGTGTTGAGCTCGCTCTGACTTAAATTAGTAGAACTAATTAGATAATTTAAGTATTTATGCAAATCAGTCCTCGCAGGTAGGTTGCCACTTTCAGCATGGCTTTCGACTGCTAAAAAGGATATAGTTTAGTATTTTAGGATGTTTAAAGCGAACAATGATTTTAATACAGTTGCATTGTAAGATACGTTGCAGCGAGACCTTCCAAATTGTTTAAATTCTAGCGGTTTGATCTTTGAATTATACTTTAATCTACTTCTCAAAAAATAGAGAATCCACAATGGATATTTCTGATGATGTATTTGTATCTTTTTGGCATTATCATATCTTTCAGTAATTGTAACCACCTGAAAGGATAACCTAAACCAGTGATTAAGAATGAAGAAATAAAAGTGGTTGATAGATTCTTTATCTAGTCCTGATGTTTGCTTTTTTGTATCTATAGTTCGTTTTATAATCCATTACAAGGGTTGCAGTGGGATAAGTTATAATTTAAGCAACTACAACCTGGCTGATGAAATACATATCTGTAAAAGGTGGGACGTCCAGAGAGACGATAGACGGAACAACAAAAAACCATGTCTAATCCACAAAACTATGACGATGACGACCACCAGAAGCTGTGGTAAGGGAATTTTACTTAAATTTGTTTGCTTTCTAGTTCTTGCATTTCGAGGCTTCCTCTTGATCAAATTTGTTCGGTTTCCAAAGAGTAGAAAGCTGACGCACACCTATCTCCAAACTGGAGAATCGAGGAGTTTCTCTCCCCTCGATTGACTGATTTGTTAATTGATTTTCACCTGTTTTATTATCTTGCCTTCTCTGCTGTGTTCGTGTTCGAAACCGTTAGTCTTTTTCCACCTTTAATTCTAAGCAGGTTACGATCAAATTAAATTTTCTCAAGATTGTAATACACCTTTTCCTTGTTTTTGTGTTTAGTATTGGTCTCTACAGCGTGAAATTGTGCTTACTACAACAATCTACAAAAGAAAACGTCCGGTAATTGTCATTATGCAGTAAAAGTAAAATATCTGTGCTGTACGCCTCATTTCATTTATGCGTTACTTTTGTATTCCGCTCCTTGATGCAGTTGCATCTCTAATTTTATTTACCGAGTGCCCCTTTCAGGCGATGCGAAGCGTAGAAATTTTTGGTTTTTCCGAAGAGCGCTCGACCTTCAATACGAGCGTACCTGGCTCAAAAATTTTTGAGTTTCGGTCTTCTAATACCAGCTCACATAGAAGGCGGCTGCGCCACAAAAGTAAATAAATTGACGAATGCACAGCGGCGTCTCTTCAAGCACGTTCATTCCGATTTCCAGCTGTGGTGAAATTTTTCTTTTTAGTTTTTTCTGTGAGTTCTAATTTCTTGGTATTAGGCCTGCTTTCATGTGGTCTGCTTCCATGTCTACTGCTTCCATGCCCTTACTACAAGCCATCGCTGGCACAAAGCTCATGGTTGGGTTCCCTAACGATCTTTTCTGCTGGCCAAATTCCTTGTAGTAAACGGCTCTTGCAGCGTGGGTACCAGATGCGGGCCACTCCCACTCCAGCTTTTCCAGGCAACTTATTACTTACGATCGAAGTAAGCTTCGAGTCAAAAACTAATCGGATGTTTGCATTGCCTCCGTATTTCAATTTTTGCCACGTTATGCTGGTGCGAGCCTTTTTAATTCGTTTTATTCTACAGTGTGTGTCGAATTTCAATATTTCATAATATTTGTCTGTTATGATTTGGGTGACTCCAAATTCATTTATTTGTTAATTATTCATTCAGGGGCCTATTTGAGCATCCAGCTTTATTTATGCTGGATATTTGTTGCACTGTTGTTGCTTCATAAAGATTGTATTTAAACCTAATGATCGATGCCTAGTCCTTACTCACACCATATTTTCTGGCGATAGTTAGAGCTAGCTAAGGTTGTGCTCGCCTTTCGTTTAAGGGTGCGACAGTGCCTCATAAAATCCAAAAAGTTAACAAGAAATCCATGAGAAAAGGGAATAAATTTAAGTATTTACGATACACCCTTAATGACAACACGGATCACTCGTTAGAGATTAGATGTCGAATTGAGAACTCCAGAGCTGTATTTGTAAACATAAACCAATTTCTGTGTTCTTGGGATTTCAATCCAAATTTGAAAAAAATTCTCACCCCTTTTGTATAGTGTAGACCCCTGGACACTAATAGTGTTAAGGCTTATAAAACGTGATGCCGATCACATTTTTAAGGACCAGTTCCTGCGCAGAAGTGAATATCAACCCTAATCAATATTATAAAAGTGAAGAAACTTGAGTACTTTGGGCAAGGCAAGTTGGAAGCAAGAGAGACCCCAGCAGAAGAAGGATATCATGGCTTTACACTCTCAGGCAATGGTTTGGAGCCACCTTTGCAGAAATTTTTGCAGCAGCAAGCAACAATATTCGCATAGCCATGATGATAGCAAAAATCTGGAACTGCTAAAGCAGTAGAAGAAGAATTGCTTAAAAATAAATAGCTACCATAGAATGATGGTTCCTCAGTCCTCTTAAAAAATACTCCTTCCATTCCTGGGAATATTTTTCACACTCAGCTTTTGGAATACCATTTAGCTGCCTCATCGCGTTCTTCCTCATCTGTTCCACATCCGCAAATCGTTTTACTTTCTAGGTCGATTTAATTGGGGAAGAAGCAGAAATCGCAGGGGTGTATGGAGGCGGTTGCATATGAGTAATGCAATGTTTGTCCACAGAAACTTGCATAAGAAGAGATACGTAGACGGATCAACTTGGTCTTCGTGAAGCTCCCAATTTTCTCGAAACCCCCAAGTAGTATTTTTTGTTCACCGTCTGACCTTGTGGAGCTTACTCATGGTAACTAACAATTTCTTGGAAGAAAACCGTGACATTGTTTCGACTTTGGGTTGGTTCTTTGGCCTCTGTTCGTTTGCCATAGTCCACTGGGAAGACTGGAATTTTGTCATAGAGTCATAGCTGTACACTTAAGATTCACAGCTACACGTTTTTAAAGATATTTGATGCAAATCCGCCGCGCCAACCCTTCCGTCATAGTAAAGAATTCGAAAATGTGAAGCACATGTTCAATACATCACGTCACAGTGTATCACTGATCACTGTCAGCCGAATAGATTCAGGGCTACTTGATATGGCACGTATGCGCATTAAGGTCCCCTCTTGAGAAGATATCGTTATTGGTTGGATACTTATCGGATAAGCCTCATGTACTGCATTAGTTTAAAGTTTGGTGTTATATGGTGCGAACACGTGACAACTGACAAACACATAAAGACCGGCGCTCGAAATAGTCGGTACGTACATCAACAGTGAAGAGACAACGAAATTAACCCGTAAGAATAGGCACGGAGAAAACTAAATTGTAGAAAGATAGTTGACAGTGGTTACGTTATGCAAATAAAGCAGTAATGCAAAGAGTACTTAAAGACATATGAGAAAAAGACAGTCCCAGTAACTATGGATAAAAAGCAATGGAAACAAAAGGATTACAAGAAGGAGACAGTGGATTTAAGGTGTTAGTGCACAAGTATGGACACATGGACAGTGGTAGGAGGTGAAATTTCTCAAAATCCATTAAAACGGGCGAAAATCATTTGTCTTATTTCTCTTTGAACATTAGAAAACTTAGAAAGCATTTGTTTACAATTTCATTTCCATCATCACTAATCATCAATAAGTACCAAAAGGAGAAAGGCACTCGAGGTAAAGAGGAATAAGAGGTAAGTTAAGTAATTGAAAAAAGAAGTATACATGAAATACAGTGAGTAGATCAAAAACGTTGCATGCAAACCCGAACAATAAGAAACAAAATGTCTCAGACGCCGTTAATTGACATTTTTTTAATACAAAGATGAAATATATATATAGTATTTTTGACTACGAGAGTGGTTTCGCTATGGTTGAATTATAGTTTCAGCATTTCCGTCTGATATATTAAAGAGTTTTATACCTTGATTAGAAAAATTCAAGAAAAACATATGGTTAGCATTCGTCTGCTGTCACATTATAATTATCAACAAGCTAGCGATTGCGATTGCGTATGAACCCATTGGTTAGGGCAAGGCTGCCAGAAAAAGGAAAACGCCCCAAGTGAATATTGATAAAAGGACTAACCCAGATGTTGGGAAAAACAGTATTTCAAGAGGGCAGATTGAAAGCCTTGCCTACACGCTTGGACAATGCTCATTTCATCCCGTTGCATTAATAAAAAGCTGCGCCTTGAAAGGTAGTTTCGCATTTCACGCCAAAACGCAAGAGAGGCCTTGCACTGCCCTTAAGTTACTTAAGCTACTTCTCGGTCCTTGTGACGTCTTCGTTTCCGTTTACGTTCCGCGAGATACAGTGGGACTTTAAGATTACAAAACAATCAGGCATCGCTATAAAATTACCACCTTTTTAGTTTCTTTATACCGCTGTTTGAGTTTCTGCCCTAATTTCAAGCCCGGAGATCGGGCCAAACCTCTCGCCAGTGATCCTTAGTCGCTGGACACTAACTCCTCAGGCTTCCTTCGAATTTGGACCAAGGGCATTTTGTACGCAATATTTACGCCACTTATGTTGTAGTATTTGTAAGATCCAACAAATCACCGGTCTAACGCTCTAACGGACTCAAATTTTGAGCTCATCCCCGTCTGGGAGAACTAGTTGCTATTTGGTAACCCTGGTCAGCGCTTGCAGCCGGTCCTTAAAACTTATTTCCTTTAGTATGCAATTTGCCATAAAGTCCCCGACATAGGATAGGTCAGCCCCCTCCCCCAGCTGTATTAAATTACTTTATATTTGATATTTGTAAAGCGTAATGCAGTGCGCGATTTCAGGAGGATACTTTTCCAAGCACATGAAAGTCAGGTTTACTCTGAACATAGCCCACTACTGATTTGACTTTAAGCAAGTAGTATTTCTCCATTCTATCTTACATTAGAGAAATTCTTAAATGGTTAGAATTCGTTTCTAAAGCAGCAATTCTACAGAGATCGTATTAACTTTAATTGGACTATAGGCCTTGTTGCAATAACCGCATTTTAACATAAAACACAATCAATATCGAGACCTACATTTTCAAAGGTCTTTTATTAACTAGAAACTTTATCGGAGGAATTAACTGACATGGTGGTTTAGATAAACCGAGTTCGTGTTGTGGACTGCACACGACGCCAACTGCGACCTGCAATTTCGCAGCAGCCATCACCTCATTATGTAATAAACAATTAGGAGGTATTAAACGCGCGTTTGATTTGAAATCTCGCCTAATAACAGTAATACTGGGGGAGCTCCAACTTTTAATTTCCTGCGGAGAAGTTCGTTGACCGGTTTAAGGCCTGAACCATAATTAGGAATTGCCTAATTTTAATTTCAAAGCATCTCCCAGTGCAATGAAACCAGAGAGAAATGGACGGTGGCGGTATGTGAATGGCGTGCGAGATAAAGTGAATAATTGTACCTGACGCGCTTCACTAGTTTATTATGTACCTGATCAGATATGATCGCCTGGCACCTAATAACTTGCTGGGATTTTTTCTTGTTCAGCCCCGAGAGCATACTTGGCGGAGGCGCTTGTGAAAAACCACGTTGGGGCTCGCTGCTGCAGCTTCTAATAAAGCTGATGTATTAATGTTGCTCCCCTTCAGGGCACTTGTGTGTACTCAGTGAATTTAAATATTGTTTCAATGCCATTGCGAACGGAAGCACAAGATAAATCAACGTGTGCCTGTCCACTGTTGCTTTCCGCTAGTATGAAAGGTCTAAAGCTGTTTTAGCCTCGTTGGCGTTTGGAATTTTATAGGTAAAAGGTGGACCAAGTTCACGCACTCCATATCACTATGTTTTATTTAG
>CALNHX010001386.1:179560-229967 GCA_940337035.1 Agriotes lineatus | reverse complement strand
GGACTAAAGTAAAAATGATACCGTAACTATGGTAAATTTATATACACACGAGGTTAGTAGGTTAGGTTTTGTTTGTCATCTGACACACACTGACGTAAAACTTAACCTGCAAATCTCGAATTTGACATATACTGACAATACACTTCAGTACTGCCAACTGATTCAGGCTATCCAGGACCTGCTGCAATTCAGTTTGTAATAAATTATAATTGTCAGTTTCCAAATTGACAGATTCCAAATTTTGGAAATGTTTGATGATAATGTTCCCAAAAGTGCAAGAAATAGCGTATATACTTCGAGACTAAAGTGCCTAAATCCCTTGAGTGGTTATTGCCCTCGGGTTTTGCCCTCGGGGCAACAAACTCTACTCGCGGGATTAAATGGTGCACTTTAGTCCCTCATGATATAATATACTATTATCTACTAGCATATTCGTAAAAATAGTATGAAATTTCAAAATGTCATAATGACATTTAAAATTAGAATATGTAAGTAACATCAAGGATTGCCTCATTGTATGGTTGCTAAGACGTTAAGTGTAGTTGCATTGTTACCATGAGTTTGAGGAAGAAATAATTTGTCAAGTCCCTTGGGAGTTATGAGTAGCTTTTCATATTTTGTTTCTATGACGAAAATGTACAATATCATGTTGTTAGTAGATAATAGTAATTAACGTATTAAGAGGGGTAACCCAGTCTTAACATTCGAGCGAGCGCAGTGAAGCGAGAGTGGTAATTTATGTGAGAAATGTTAAGACGCTTTCCCCTCGAAATGCGTTGATTAGTTTATTGTTCATTGAGGCAATAATTTTGAATCAATAATAATTACTAAAAACTGCTAAATCGAAATCGGACTACCATGAATATGTGTGATGTTGCTATAGTGAATGCATATTAAATGAGTGGATGCATGTTAAATGTATCTTAACATTCGAGGACGCGATCATGTTAAACACTGTTTATAATTTCAATGAACAATAAAATCATTTTACATGTTTTATGTAAACTAGTAATCTTTATAATAAACTTTTAGTAAAGGTAATTAAGAAATATAATAAGTTAATGTCGATTAAATTCATAACATGTTAAAATGCTAAAATTGCACGTGTGTGTATTTTATGTTAGTCACAATATATGATATTAACTATGCATTGGATGTAAATTTGTCTTCTAATTCGTTACTATATTGTAGTTAATCGAAGTAGCTACTAGTAGTAAGGTAGAATTGTATATTTAGTTTGCATAATATTTGTTCGCTTACAAATTTCGCTGATATATTTAGGCATCGTATGTAGCCCATTCATATTTACAACAATTATTGATATCTATAATCTCGGAAACTTGTTTTTGGCGCTGGAATACACGTGCTGTATGGTATTAACCGAAAAAGAGTATTTGGTTGGTGTTTGTGATGAAGAAAATGTTGCAGAAACCCTCGGTCACAGTGTTGATTATTCGGTGATCAGCAAATTTTCAATCTGCAGCATTTATCAAGTGATACAAATTTTGTACGGGTCCTTGCAAAGTGATCTTCCTTCCTGGGACTCTTTTGAAGAATTTCAAAAAAGATTGTTTACCATTCAAAACCTTAATGTTGTTAAGGACTAGGCTAAATTAAGTGTTAAAGGTCATAGAAGAGTTTAACAGCGTTTTAACTAAGAAAGAAGAAAACAGTTTCTGTTACAAGTAGTAAAGGACTACTGTAGGAAATATCCAGACGGTAGCAAAAAGCGGCTTTTATCCAACGTTTACATTTTATTTTTTAAGGTTATTGTGAAGCCACGGATTCTTTATACCGTTTCCCTGTTTAATACCAATATATTCCTTATCTTTGCTGTATATTTTATTAAATTTATGAACATGTAATAACACATTTTTTAAATTTTCTTCTGTCTTCAAGACGAGATTATTGAGCCACGTCTTACGGCTATCCAATTGGTTTAAAATTTTACAGGGCTTTTATTTTGCTATTTGGAAAAATGTTAAAGGGTAAGATCATCAAAATTAAAAAAAAATCTATATAAATAAAAATCATCCTAGTACCTATAGAATGCATTTTAGTAAAGGCAGCTTTCAAATCAATGCTGAAAAATATTTTCTTTAATAGAATTGGCAGATAAATGGATTGTCTACCTCAGCGTGTTAAAAGAATTAAGAGGATGATGTTTTGAATTAATAATTATGTTGTCATATGTTTGTGCATAACAACTGTACTTTATGATCACGGTTAAACAGCTTTCGCCGTGTATTACAAAAAATAATTCAATTTTTTCTGTTTTGGTTCAATATATGTTTGTAACTTTTGGTTAGTTAAACTCCTTTTGACAAAATATTTTGTTGAAACAATGACATTTAGTTGGTAAATAAACACAGATTTTGTTAAAAAAAGTTGTGATTTTTGCTAACTGATTGTACAAAATTTAAATTTTCATATTCACTACTAACAAAGTATTTTTGTCGAATATAAAATTTTGTTGAGTTATACGAATTTTGCTACCAAAGGATGTCTGCCAAATTCGACCATTTTATACATATAAAAAAAATATAAGAATTACAAATAAACTGTGTTTTTACGAGTCATTTCTTTTAATATGGAAAATTTAAATTTGAAATTTGCGCCATATTTGAGAGCACATCATTGGCGCGGCCATTTTGGGGGAAAAGTTCGCCTCAACCAATCGGGCCAGCGAAGGCCAGTGGCCAGTCTCTCATTTCTAGGGCAGGGATGAGCAACCTTTTTTACAACGGGCCAGCTATAAATTTTAAAATGTGCTTTTACCCGCGACTTCGTTCGCGCGAGGTTCGTTATTTGTGTATTAAATAATGACTACTTATTTTCTGTCATCCCATCCCATCCCATCCCATCCTATCCCCGTCCCCGTCCCTTTCTCCGTCCCCGTCTCCGTACCGTCCCATTCCGTCCCGTCCCGTCTCGTCCCGTCCCGTCTCGTCCCGTCCCGTCCTCTCCCCTTCCATCCCATTCCTTCCCTTTCCGTCCCGTCCCGTCTCGTTCCTTTTCGTCCCGTCCCTTCCTTTTCCGTCCAGTCCCTTCCTGTTCAGTCCCTTCCCGTCCCGTCCCATCCCTTCCCCTTCCATCCCATTTCTTCCCTTTCCTTTCCGTATCATCCCGTTCCGCCCCGCTCCGCCCCGTCTCGACCCTTTCCGTCTCGCCCCTTTCCCTCCCGTCCAGTCCCTTCCCGTCCCGTCCCGCCCCTCCCCTTCCATTCCATCCTTTTCCTTCTCTTTCCGTCCCGCCTCGGCCCGTCCCGCCCCGCCCCGTCCCGCTTTGCCCCGTCCCGTTCCGTCCCTTCCCTTCCCGTCCAGTCCCGTCCCGCTCAGTCCCGTCCCGTCCAGTCCGTCCCGTTCCGTCCAGTCTAGTCCCGTCCCGTCCCGTTTCTTCCATTATGTCATGTTCACCGTCTTGGACTTAAAAATAAATGCCATTTTCGCAATCAACGTCCCAAAAAACCTCAATAACGACACCCATATCGATTTTTAGGCTTACTTACCCCATTTCACCCCCTAAAGGGTTGATTTTCGGAAAATCACGAAATACGTGTTTGCTTATTTGTTTTTATGAGTACTCCTACGAACTTTCAAGTCGAAATGTCTATTTAATATTATTTCTCCATACAAAATTGGAACCCCCATTTTACCCCTTTAGGGGTTGAATTTCGAAATATCCTTTCTTATTCCTTGTATACATCATAAAGGGAACCTCTGTGCAAAATTTCAGCTTTCTAGGTCCAAGGGTTTGGGCTGGGCGTTGATGAGTGAGTGAGTCAGTCAGGACTTTTAGAAATATATATGTAAGATACTTATGATAATACAAACACTGAATGATGAACTCAAATTATCTTTTTATTGAAAAAATAAAGCTTATATTAAAAATTACAGAAATAAAACACTCATTAATAGAAATACTATTAAAAAACGGCGAAAGATATATATGGAAAAAGATTATTTAATGAGAAATTTGACATTTGCCATCAATTGGTCTATATTTGCAGATATAAACGACACAGCAACTCACAAGCAGCTTTCTAACCGTACGTCATGAAATTTAATCTCGATTGGCGATCGCTTTTAATTATTTTCATTGCAGAAAATAATTATTCGCAAACATAGGTTCTTCCAAAAAGTGTCATTATTTGCTTTGCATGTGCGCCTAATCGTGGGAAGTTTTCTAAATTTATGTAATTTTGATAGAAATTATGTATGTCAAGATTTTGAAATTTATTTCTTAAATCTGTGTCGTTTTGTAAATCTATTAATTCCCTTTGTAACTCATCAGCAACTGTTTTCACTTTTGTATTAAATGGCGAAGAAAAACTAAGAACGGGTTTTTTATCTAAAAAATCTGGTGTGATACACGCACACAACTTCCTTTTACAGTGATCTTATAATTAGGCAAACATTTGATTTTAATTTTTAAGCATTGGTCAAAAATTACAAATTCTACAGAAACCGTACAAAAACAAAAGAAACCCAGTTTGGAGGCATTCAACTGGAAAATCACCCATCTCACATCAATACAGATTAAAAATTTATAAAAATGTAATGTTTGAAAAAATCGAGAAAAACTGAAAAATCACAAAAATAAACACCATACTTTCGGTTATGCCATTTTGTTCAAAAGCTTGCTGTCGCATCTAGATAGTACACAAAACTTATATATGAAGTTTTAACACCATAGGTACCTCTTTTAGTTTTTGAGATATTTATTTATTTATTTATTTATTTATTTATCACCCTAACAGCTTACGCTAATTACAAGGATGTAACTTAGAAATTAAACAATAAGAAATTATCATAATTAGCCGTTAATACAAACATATAAAGTAATTAGCATTTTCTAAATAACCCAAATCAAGAGACTAAATTATTCTAAATTTAAACGGAGATAACTAAAGTTACAATATTGTAAAACTAAGATCGTGTAGAAAAGGGGTTGCATAAAACAGCAGCACCCAAGAATATATATTGTTATGATACATGATATGGGCAGAAATCATAATAAAGGAATGTTGAAAATTGAACGAATAAATTTGGACAGTTACAGAAATTGAGTCTTAATAGATATAAAATTTTAAAATTAATTGATGAAAAACAACTCTGGTTGCGTTATTCACTGGGATTCATAAAATACTGGTAGGCTGATTTGAATGCATTGAAATTAATAATTAAGGAAAATAAATTCAAACTAAGGTTACATCGACAATTGTGTTTGTTAAGCAAATGATGTATTGTTATTATTTAAATTAATTAAATAGTGTGCATAAATAATGGTTACTAGTAGATAAGAAAAATTTGTTTATAAAACAGTTACCTAAACAGTACTCACAAAAGCAGATGTAATAAAATATCTGGAAAATTTAATATTGAAAATAAATTGAATTTCTGCATAAATTGTTTAAATATAATATGGTATTGTGAATAGTACCACAAGAAGCAAAGATAAACAGTTATTGTAATATTGGTTTACAAGAATTCATAATCATCGATGGATAATGGATTTATTGTATTAAACTAGCAAATAAGAAGAAGTAATTTCATATTGGTTGTTTGTGGAATTGGATAGATACTTGGTGCATGGAGTTTGAGCCGTCAGCGTACCTGAAATAAATGAGACAAAGTTAATATTTGAAAATTAATAGAAGGAGAGTAACTTACCAGGACAATAGTTCGTGTGAAGAGCAGATCTAGGGGTTGCCAGTACCAGATAGCAGGACTGTGGACAGCAGCAGCGACCAGGACGAGGTTTTGGAAGCAGATAAGTTGTTTGGACGTGAACGAGCAAGTAGGACATTGCTAAGATTTGGATTGATGGTGCAGACATACAAGAGGAGCCAATATCTGTGATGGTTGTACCAGAAAGAGCAGTAGCAGCTAGGAGAAGTGTTCTTTTTCAGTAAATCGCAGGGCTAAACGTAGGAGCTTGTTGTGACATCGGAGACTAGCAGAACAGGAATTTGGAGCCAACATCAGTTGACAGGACCAAGGAAGGGTTAGCTGTTTGGTGTTTTGGACGTTGCAATCTGTTCGAGAAAGGCTTTAGTGGTGAGTGTTGTTCGTGGTAAGGACATAAGCAATAAAAAACAGGTTTGTTAGATTAAGTTGACATCGAAGTCTTGAATAACTGTCAATTTTGAAAGCAAGTAACAAAAACTGAAGCAATAATTATCTAGTAGAGTCAATTAATAGTAAACGTCAAATGTAAAAGCACAATTGTCAGTACACTTTGGTGTAGTAAATTTGAAAAGTAAAATTTGACATTTAAAACATTAAATTAATTCAAAGAATTTGAGGTTATAAAGTTTCATTGCTACAGTAAATAGCATACTAGATTTGATGAACCCAGCCCGAAGAGATAAGAGGTCTTGATTATAGTAGATATCATTGTGATATAAAAAGAAATAAATTGAAGGCATAGTTTCCATAATAGGGGATTTATAGCAATATACATAACCACCTAAAACTACACACAACTAGAACTTACATAAAACTACGAGGATCTCAGATTAAGCATATAACGTGTACATTGAATATTCATATTATGAATACTAGAACGAGCGTGGCCAGCCTACGTCTGGCCCAGTATACGGGCCCTTCATGCTGCGTGTTGCGGCGCGATCGGCATGTGCGCGCGCCACTTGCTTACGGTCGGCTTGCGTTCTTATAATATAAGATGTACTTTAATGTGCTGCAGTGGGGTGCTAAACATTATTTATAACGTCAATATTTTTTTCACAGACAGACAGACATGTAGACATGGACAGACTAATGAACAAAAACATGTTTTTTGGGTTCAGGGGTCTCTAAAAAGTGAAGATTTGTTGAAAACTCAATTTCGAATTTTAGGGTGAATCCAATACTTTCTTTACTGTAAAAGGAAGTAAAATTTTAAATCGCGATTTAAATTCCGTTATTAATTTTTGTAAATGCTGGGCATATTTTCGGGTTTCTAAAAAAGTTAAAATATTCTTTGAGCTTTGACTTTACGCCGACTTTGTCCAAATTTAAACCTTTTGTATTTTGATTATTCAATACACCCCCCGTAATGAACGAACCAATGAAATTTGTTCAATTTGTCAGAAACGGCCAATCAAATTGACTATCTTTGAAAACACCTAATGTAGCAGGTGTTTTTACGCGAGCCCGATTGGTTTCAATGTTTTCAATTTAGTGAGTAGCCTTTTGACTGACATTTCGCCAAAACGTCAAAGTGAAGTTTGCAAATCAGCGTCATTCTAAAAACTCATAATAAGCGTGTTGGAAGCTCCAGTATTAAATTAATAGTAGAAACGTTAAAAATGTGTGCTGTCGAACACGGTAAAAGTCATCTACCCATATTGTTGAATAATCTTTCCAAATACCACTCAAGGCAAAACATTTTAAGATTATTTTTTAAACGGTTCTATCAGCCTATAGTAATGAGAAAAAATTTCAAATCGACCAATAGCATCAAAATTACACTGACTATTTGCTAGTAGCATCAAATTACACTAACTTATTTGCTAGTAGCTGATTACAGCTACTATTTTTTCACAAACCATTCAAATCGTTCTTCTGCTGTAACACAACTAGCTAAAAGTGGACTAGGTAAGTAGCAGTTGTTAAAAGTAACAGGACACTCATCTGGAAGCTCCATCAAACCCTATCTACAACTTGGAGTGTTTAAAAATAATCATGCCGAATTACATTCGTGGTAATATATTTTTTTATAATTTTAACTAGATTAGCACTCATCTTTGCTGATATTAAGAAATCTCACACGAGTGGACGAAGTCCACGAGTGGGATTTCCTAATAGCAATAAAGATTCGTGAATCTAGTTAAAATTATCAAAAAATTTTCACCATTTATGTAACTACGGTTGAGATTTTTTTTTCGTCAACAAGCAAATTATTGCAAATTTCTCTGAAAAAAACTGCTCAAATTTTACTTGACTTGCGGTCTTGTGGAATGTTTAAGGCAGTTTTGGTTTCCAGAAATTTAAACGCAATAATTTGTATGTGAACGAAAGAAATTCTCAAAAAAAATCACCTTTTGTGGTATTACCCTTTAAAAGCCCTTTTAATGAGCTTTCTTTTGACATCTTGCTTGTCCCCAAGATGCTTTATTTAACGGGATAACAAGCAAAACACTGATAAAATTTATTTATTTATTTCAGATTTCACAGACAAATTGTCTACTTTACAATAATAATTACAATAATTGACACCAGAACTTTTAATAATATACAATATTATTTTGATTATATTTAAGAACTAAAATCAATTACAATAAATTCACATACAGAAAGATTTTCTGTACTAGCCTACGAATGCGGCAGACGATATAACAAATTTACAAATGCCGAGAATTATCCGTTATCAGTGCTATGTTAAAATGGATAACTACGAAGCAAGGAAAAAGCACAAATTGTAAACTGGTGTTATCAAGGTCAAACGTTGCAAAAATTCAAAATGTTTTCACAACATTTGAAACTAGACATGATTATCAACGTTGCACAGATTTCTTTCAAATTTGAAAAGTTTGGATTTTTTCTCCCTACGTGCACAAAAGGCCTAGTGTCTTCAACGAAGACAGGCATTTAAAGAGACTAATGGTTTATACTACCTCACATGACATGACCATCCAGAATATTCCTTTAAAGAATGCTGGTCATTAGAAAACCTGCATAGGTATTTTGGGCTAAACTGCAGAATCCGGGATCAATTCCCCTCTTTGTAGTACTTGCTTCTCTTATAATTTTGGTTATGGTCACTAGAGAAACATTGTTAATAATAATTAATATTAACAATAGCAAGGGAATTGGTCCCGGACTCTGCAGTCTCCCGTATTTTGAATTCCGGACCCACTACCCCTAAAAATTAAATGTTTGGGTAAGTGTGCTGGGTGAGAACATGATCAGTCTACCTTTACTTTCTTTTACGATAAAGGAAGGGTTCACCCCAAAAATTCGAAATAGAGAATACTTCTAAAATGGGTTTCTTTTCTTTTTTTTAAATTTTTTTTATTGACTCCTATTTTAAATAGAACGCCCGGTATATTAATACATTTTTGAATTCAGCTTAAAATTCTAAAGAAATTTTGTTTCTTCAACTAATGCTCTAATTTGTACCGTTTTTGCAGAATTTGTAATTTTTGAAAATTTTTGACAAATGTTTAAAAATTTTAATCAAATTTTTGGCTAATATAAGATCACTGTAAAAGAAAGTTGTGTGCGTGTATCACACCAGATTTGTTTTATTAACTCCTCTTTTAAATAGAACACTCGGTATATTATTACATTTTTGAATTCAGCTTAAAATTCTGGAGAAAATTGGTCTCTTCAACTAACACTCTATTTTGTACCGTTTTTGTAGAATTTGTAATTTTTGAAAATTTTTGACAAATGCTTCAAAATTTCAAATAAAAATTTTGGCTAATTATAAGATCACTGTAAAAGGAAGTTGTGTGTTGTATCACACCAGATTTTTAATCGATGTAACACTAACCATCCGTAAATACCTGGAAGTACTACAGCAGCAAATTATTCCAAAAATTCGACGTGTAGCAGGTGAGAAATTTAATTAACTTTGGTTCTAGCGGGATGTCTGCTCCGCTCACAACAGTGTTGTAGTTCAAAAATATCTAAAAAATACATCCCAAATAGACTGGAGAGAAACCATTTTGTTGCCAGCTAGATCCCCAGATCTCTCTTCCAATGATTTTTTCTTATGGGGCTACATAAATTCGAAAATTGATTTATTTACGGATAATAGACCTAACGAAATGGGGAAACTGCGTTTGAAAATTGAAGAGGAGTTTCATAGTGTTAGTTCTAATATGTTGGTTGATGTACCGAGCAGTTTCTATGATCGCTTAGGTTATTGTTTAGCGGAAGAAGGCGGGCTCTTTGAACACGAGCTAATTTAAACTTCTTGAACTTTGTTGTTTTAAATAAAAATAGTTTTACTTTTGTTTAAATATGTTTTACTTCCCTTGACTAAAAGACGAAGGAATTATTGTAATCGTGAACAAAATACTCTTTTGAGATTTCTCCAGATCTTCACGTTTCAGGGTCCCTAGATGACGATAAATAAGTTTTCTCAATTCCGTCTGTCTGCCTGTTGCTTGTATAACTCCAAAGCTATTTGTTGAAGGAGAACGACCCTACTTGTTGATGCAGGTGGAGACATCACTGCTCTGAAAGGACATGGGGGTTGATCTTCTACGTCAGTAGCCCAGGGATATATTGATAATTCGATGAAAAAGAAAATAGATACAGCGGACCAAATTTAAAGTCGGTTTAACAAAGTAACTAGTAGTACTACATACACGCACAAATCGTCAAACAAAAATATTATTGTTGATGTGAATTCAACACAAATTGTTCTAATATTGCCATTAATATTGTGACTAATAAGTAAAAACTAATTTTGTATTAAGGGGCCTAATTTTGTACTAATAAATCTTGTTCAAGCACAGGGGCGGACTGGCAAGTGAAAGGCCCGGGAGGAGTTCAGCCTTAAAAGGCCCGTGCCCGTTTGTAAAAGCCTGGAAAATTAACTAACATTAATGGGAAAATGCAGAAAGTAGATAGTAAAAATCTGTAACGAGATTTACACGGAATTTCCGTCGCGCTCGATTACTAATACTAATATTGGTAGTCCGCCGCTTTAAGGGCTAAACCACGCCGACAGAGCAGCTAGATCGTTTCTGGATCCATATAAGAAACGCGTCGATTTCTGCATATGTCTAGCAGACATATAATCCACATGCAAAATATTATCTTCCTCAAACAAATACCTTTTGAGCTATACCGCCAACAGATAGGTGGACAGATGGACAGAAAGACAGATGGAATTGAGAAAATATGTTTTTCGTCATCCTCCTAAAAGGTGATGATATAAAGAAATATCGGAGGTGATTTTTTACAATTACAATACTTCCTTCGTCTTTTGGACAAGGGGTAAAAATATATTTGCTATTTCCATACAAAGTTAGTAGGTCAGAATATTGGTGAAAAGTACGGATTCTTTTCATTTTTTTTCCAAAATGAGATACACGATGATATCTTTCTCAACACTCATAATCATAAAGGCTTATAATAAGTTTTGAGGAAGACCTCCCATAACCGCAATTTGATTTTAAATTTATTTAGCGCCCTTTCGCGAGAAACCTGTGTGCGGCTAAGCTTTGATATATATTCGTACTTTAAAAATAAATTTGTAAATGCTGTAGACGGCATATTGCAGTCTACGAGTATAAAAAATCTGGTGTGATACACGCACACAACTTCCTTTTACAGTGATCTTATAATTAGCCAAAAAATTGATTTAAAATGTTTTAAGCATTTGTCAAAAATTTTCAAAAATTACAAATTCTGCAAAAACGGTACAAAATAGAGCGTTAGTTGAAGAGATACATTTTCTCTAGAATTTTAAGCTGAATTCAAAAATTTAATAATATACCGGGTGTTCGATTTAAAATAAGAGTTAATAAAAAAAATAGACAAAAAACAAAAGAACCCCATTTTAGAAGTATTCTACTGGAAAATCACCGCACATCAATACACATTCAAGATGTAATAAAAATGTAAAGTTTAAAAAAAATCGTTAGATCCGTTTTTGTAAAAATCGAAAAAAACTGAAAAATCACAAGTGTAAACACCTACTTCCGGTTATGCGATTTTTTCAAAAGCTTGCTGTCGCATCTACATAGTACACAAAACTTATATATGAAGTTTCAACGCCATACCTCTTTCCGTTTTTGAGATATTCTGTTCACAGACAGACAGACAGACAGACAGACAGACATACAGACAGACACACAGACAGACCAATGAAAAAAAAATATGTTTTTTGGTATCACGGGACTCTAAAACCTGAAGATCTGTTGAAAACTCAATTTCGAATTTTTGGGGTGAATCCAATACTTCCTTTATTGTAAAAGGAAGTAAAAACTGTAGCAATAAGCCAGACAGTTATTTCATTTCTTCCGTTCCTTGCATTTTCTGGATCTCTATTTCTCTTTAAGCTTTTCTTCAGGTTGCTCTACCTCTTCTGATTCTGATTCAGATTCATTTTCTGACATATTGATTTCTTTATTATTGCGAGTTAATAAAGGTATCGCTTCTTGTGGTCAAATTGGTTGACAAGGTACTTAAGAAACAATTTACCAAACTGCAGTAATTCGTTTCGTAAGATGAACACTTTTACTCTAGCTGATGTGACCAATTGAAAAAAGCATACAAAGACACCTGGTGCATTCAACAAGTTTAAAAAATGTGGTCTTTATTGAATTAACTCGGAAAACAAAAATGCGTCTTTGTAACACCAATGTGAAACGTGCTATGTTATATAGTAGTGAATCGTGGTCCTTGAACACAAAACAAGTGAAACAACTAATTTATTAACAAGTGCTTAAGAAGAAATTTGAAGATATATAGTCCCAACAAAATCTCAAACAGAGAATAACGGAAACGGACAATCCATGAACCAACTGAAAAACAATCAATGAAAGAAAATGGTATAGGATAGGCCATGCAAGCCAAATACAGATATTACCAAACAAGTTCTTGAGTATACGCCCAATGGAAAAGGAAACAGAAGCGTCTAGTTGGATCATGTGTGAAAAAAGAGTATAACAACATAAAAACAAACTGGAACGAAGTGAAACACATGACCACTATATCTACTGAAAATAAGCAAGACTTACCCTCTCAACCACCCAATCATTGAGCAACTTAAAAAATAAGGGATGAAGGCAGTACAAGGAGAGCAACCTTGCCGCTATTATAATTGCTGCAGAAACACCTTATGGTGCTCTATGCTCTAGGACAAGGAGCCAAGACGACTAACGAACAACAACTAAACAAACGTGGACAGTTTTGTGAGTAAATTTTCTGTAGGGAGTCTTTCTTCTACAAATTAGGACAAATGTCGTGGATCGACGTATTGCAACCATGCAATCAAATATTTATTTTTTTAAATCTTTTATTTAGACTCTTATTCTAGAGCAACTCTGGTAGCAGCTTTGATAATACGTAGTGAAAACTTCAACTCGGGGCACATCCATTGGGTCCTTAGGTCTCTCGTTGCTGAACTGTGTACCGTCCATTTTTGTCTTTCTGGCGAAGCTTGTGGTTGTTGACAGTTCCTCTACTATGGAAATATCACCATTTAAGCTTTTAGTTTGCAATTCATAGAAGCTATAAAGGTCTGATCATCAATCACAATGTTTTCCATTGTCATTTTGAACTATTTTTAGGTTCTCCGCCATAAACTAACCCGAAACCAAATCAAAATTTCAAAACTACTTGTGCTATTAAAATAGTTTTGTACACCAGCAACTTGTCGTGTGGAGATTAATCTTCAGAACTTGGTTTTTCGTCAAATTTACTTTCCTTATTTTTTCTAATGTAAGCAATACTACAGGATACAGAAAATTATCACCTGCAAAACTGCATTTGAAGGCTTTTTCTCAAGCCAACGACCGGGTTTGTCCGATTTTTTTTAAGTTATTGACAGAAGAGTTACCAGACTGCCTCTAGTTGACACAATATATGGATATTTTTTTAGATTTTTTTTTCTGAAGTATTTAAATACCCAGATTTTTACACTGGGTGCCAGCAGAAGGCCGTATTTGTGGGGTGTGAGGGCCCGGGGGGACTTTGCCTCCATGCCCCCCAGCCAGTCCGCCCCTGTATCAAGCATCACTAGGTAGTTTTTACAAAATAAGTATCCTGTGTATCCTGGAGTTTTGTAAATTTTCTGAATTGTTGGTGGATATCTGTTTGTTTTGTTGGTGTGTGTGTTTTATTTATTTATTTTTGTTTCATTTCACATACTTAATTCACAGAAGATGACAGTATAATTAAGAGGCTGTCTCTGATGTAATTACCAATTTCATTATGTTATGAACCTTTTTCTAAAACAAATAAACGCTACCAATGATTGAGAGTTTATGATTGCCGTCGGCGAATATGCCGTCACTTACTGATGTCTTCTCGCTTTAATCCTACTCTACCTACATTAATTACAACATCAAATGTTACAAAACTAAATAATACTTAAAATATAATGTAATTACAATTCATATTCACTATGATCATCGTTGATACAGCATGCTACTCTTCTTGTCAAGCTGTTAAAAATATTTTGCAGCTGTTGCTAAGTTATGTTTGCAGTAGCGGCAGTAAGCGCATCTCTCTGTTCGTCAACTGCGTGCAAGGGGGTGCGATATACTGTGTCCTGTAAATGCCCAAAAAGAAAATAAACCATAGGTGTAAGATCAGGTGACATCCTAAAGCTAAGATACGATTGTCATAATATTGTTCCAAATATCGACGTATTGGAGGGCTGTATGTGCAGTTGCATCTCTGACGTAATTCATCATCTCCAAGCTGATTTATAAATTTGTAGAAAATTGTAATGTAACGATCAGTTGTTACAATATCTTTTAAAAAATGAGACCGATTATGAGTCTTCTTGAATGACAATCAATCCAAATATCTCTACCGGTTTCAGCGGAGTTTGTAAAAAATCACCAGGAACCGCTGTAGGCCATATCATGTAATTTTGTGAGTTTGTTATGTATTAATTACTTGCTTGCATAGACGCATTATCTGTCGACACATGTGAGAACGCTGATAATGAGTTTATCTTGTCTTACAGATGTCCCACGTAATTGTTATCACTAGTTCAGTTGCATCGCAGACTTCGTGCATAAAACATTGTATTTTTGCTTTGTAACCCGTAAGGTAATAAATTGAATAAAAAAGATTTTTTTTTTATTATCTTTCGTCAATCAATAAACATCTCTAGTTTACTTAACCCATGAGATGGAACAAGCTTTCTCGGAAAAAAACACTCCATCGTTATTTAAATTGTCGTTAAACCAATTGCATGAATATAAATTTAGTTTTTCTTTAATGTTCTTTGACATTTTCCATAGCTTAATCGTGTAATTAAGTATTGTAGTAAATTTAATTTATAAAATAGACACCTACTTGTTGAGAAACTGTAGTAGATATTTTAGGACTGCGATCCATGCGTGCCGGTTAAAAGTCACTTTCCAGTGGAGTCTGCTTTATCAACATTTCTCTTTGTTTGAAAATTATGCACAACTTGTCGTACATGCCTGTTCAAATTCTTATAATCGAACTAGATGTCGGAGAAACGATTAACGAATTCATTTATACAGAAATTTACTGAATATTTCCATTTATCATCATTTTTTGCTTTGGCCATTTCGAAAATATGATTCGATAAAACATGTTTGGCTCAAGGGTAGGTAAACATAACCTACAATTTGCAAACACTATTATAAACCTTCTCAATTAATTGGAAACACTTTACTTACTGTAAAGTTGTATCACTCGTTCAAATTGCTTAGTCCTTAAAAATACTCTTTTGAATAATAAAATTCAAAACTGGTAGAAAAGCCATATATGTATTACAACTATATTGCTAGCGGCTATGAGTGGAGAGAGGTCACAGCGTAAGTGAGACAGACAATCAACTCTACGATGTATTTGGTGAGCTGTGCGCAAGCGCGTCGTCCGCGAACATCAAGGTCAAGTTTAAAATTCGCTTTTAAAGGCGGAGTTCGAGTTCTCACGCATGCGCACAAGACGCGTAGTACTCAGCATTTATTAGTATTTATGTTTAATCAATGTTTCTTTGAATAGTCAACAAGACTCTTCAGATCAGCGTTAATCGTTTGTAGCGTAGCGGTGATGAATGGTCTGAAAACGTCTTTCGTGCAAGAGAAGGCCATAAACTAAAATGTAATTGTACAGTGCGTGACTAAACGACCTAGTAAAGGTGAAATTCGCTATGTGACAGGTCTAGTGAAAGAGTTAATTGTACGTCTGCAGTAAGAAAGATCTGTAATGGCAAATATGATTTGTGTCATCGAGTTGAACAATCAAAACTAATTTGTCTAAACGTCACGATGCAATTTCTAGCACAGCCGGAGCTATGTCGTAAACGCAAGGATATCGGCCAATAAAAGAGTTGTGTAAATACCCTTTTGCCCCAACTAACAATAGACCAGGCGAAAAAGGAAAGTCAACCTGGGTCGACAATCCAGTCGTAAACGCTCGAAAAGAGTAAGGCCTTTTCGACGGAAGTTATTTCAATATCTTGTGCTACAATAGAGCATAGGGAGCCTAGCTGGATATTCCTAATGTACTCAAAAGAATAGGGAATATCACTTTACTTTACTTCATATTCCGGCTTTACGCATTTTGCGGAGTCGAGGACCAAGGTCAGTTTTTAAGGTCGATTATTAATAAACATTTTATTACTTCGGAGAGATTTTCAGGATCACTAGCACTTGTTGTTTTAAAATATATATTTATTTGTTTTATTTAAGACTTTCCATACAGATTTGGTTGCCTGTTCATTGATTTGGAAATTTATATAAGCACGTTTTTCTTGTTTAATAGCAAAATTTTTGTACTTTTTGAGAGACTTATAATATTCCCAATGTCCAGGATTTTTAGTTATTTTCAATTTTTTTAATGTTACCTATTCATGGAGCTATTGATTTGGAAATTCTCACAGTTTTGATCATTGTATGTTTATTAGCAAGATTGACAATGTTGGTATTCAAAAATTTAACTTTTTCATTTACATTATTTAAATCAAAGATATTATTTAGCGGCAAGGACTGGAGGTCAGTATAAAATGTATTATAATCGAAATAACTGTAATCTCTGTATGTATATAAGAACGGTTTAGTAGATTGTTCTAAAACTATAGGGTATTCACAATAGATAAAAGCATGATCTGATAAACCATCTAAATGTTTTACACCCGAAATTGTTACAGTTATGTCTATATTTACTAAAATTAAATCAATCAGTGTATTACTAGTCTTAGTTATACGTGTAGGTTCATTAATTATTTGCTGATATCTCAAGACTTCCAACATTAATAGCGACTTGACAGTAGCAGAATTAGTAGTATTTAACATATCTATGTTAAAATCTACTACACATATAATTTCATTTGATATGGGTGTTGCTAATGATTTGAGTCTTTCAGACAATCAATAAAATCTATATATGAATATTCATGTCTTTGATAAACTGTCCCAAATACCAAAACTGTATGATTAAGAGATAATTAAATCCAAAGTTGTTCAGTAGATGCGCAACTGCTCGAGACAGATACAATAAAAAAATTTAAGTTATTTTTAATAAAAATACATACCTCACCGCCCCATGTGGTGGTAACCCTGTCCTTCCGAATAACAACGAAACCGGGAATATTTATTAGATCATTTGAATCATTTGACGATAACCATGTTTCAGTAATTCCAATAACGTCACAGCCAGATAACAGCAACGTCTCTTTGATTTCTGTAAAATTATTATTTAATGAATGTGCATTTAAATGTGCAACTTTAAGAAACTTAACCATTAAGTATACACAACAACCTTTTGAAATAAGTAAATATTTTATATAATAATCTAATCTCATTATGAACAGCGTTTAAAATAATGAACAGATATAAATTACCCTCTAGACAAAAATAAACTAGGCTTATAGTCAAGCATTTACCATTATTCAAAAATAATCTTAACTAGAAATAAACCCAAAATAAATTCAGGAACACCTTGAATAAACAAACATTCGCACAAAAATTTATCTAGTTGATATCTATTTTCGAAATAAAGAAGTTCCAGTTACCTTCGTAGTTTTTGTCGTGACTTTTGTTGTAAATTTGCGAAAAGTAATAATTCATTCTACATAATACATACTCTAAATATGTCGTTAACATAAAGAAATTTGATGCAATAATTTCACTAAATATTTTTATCGTACATTTGTACAATACATACTTTAATTCACTATCACTAACATAAATGCACATCCATGAAATTATCGGTAGAGTTTATTATGTATACACGACTACTCTCGGTTTTCCTCGAGATTTTACCTTCTCTTATCCATAGAAATTTGATGTTGTTTGTTTTCTTATAATCACATTTCCCAAATAATTTTATATTTTCCGGTGATAAAAATTCATTTATACAGGGTGTTCCACGACTCGACCGACAAACTTTTAGGGGTGGTAGGAGACATCAAAGCAAAAATTTTTTGCTGTATATACATATGTCCAAAAACGATTTTTCGAGATACAGGGTGTTAAAATTTATAAAAAAAATGTTTCAAATTTTTTTCCTCGAAACCGAAGCACGATACGCAAAAACGTCAAATGAAAAAAAAAGTTGTGTTTTTAGATGCTTCATCTTAAAAAAGTATAAAAATTGCGAAAAAAAAAACTACTGGGTGTAATTTTTTTATGCAAAAACACTAACAGGTTGCCCCGTGAGCACGCCCCTGGAATTACTGTATCAACTGTAGTAGATCCAAAAGATGACTTATAAAATTACCAACAAACTGTGAAAATTTAATTAAAATCGGCTGAAGCGTTTTTTTCTACAAATTGTAACACCCTTTATCTCGAAAACGAAGCATTTTCGGACAAATGTTTATAAAGCAAAAAATGTTTTTTTATGTCCCCTACCACCCCTCAAAGTTTTTCGGTACATTTATGGAACACCCTGTATATACCGACTTTTCGGCAACATTTGAGTTGCTGGGAAATTTAGTGGAAAATCGTACGACACTCATTAATGACCAATAGAAAAATTAGTTCACGAGCCGTAACCCAGACAACTAAAAAATTTCTTGGAAATTTGTTGTAGGTAGACATTACTTCTTTTTAGGGTTTGTGTAGTTACGATTTTCTTACCGAATCTGCATTCGAGCATTAATTCATATCCGGAAATTATTTTTCGTGCATTCCAACAACGTCCTAATTTGCCCTCGCATCCCGCTCGGGCAAATTTATACGACGTTGTTGGAATGCACTCAAAATTTCCTTGTGAGATTATTTGTGAAAATTTACGTTTAACTTTTCTAGCACTAAAAATTCTTCTTTATCGATTCCTGGTCGTTTTAGTAACCAATGCATTTACGTAGTGTCATTGTTTGTTGTTTAGCAACGACGTAAACATACCGGAATCATGCATTTTGCGGCCCGAAAACGCGTCGAAAAGGTATAATTTTTGTCCGATTTGGGTTATTTATATATCTAGACCAAGCAATAAGGCAACGTCATAAAAAGCAGTTTTAGTCCGAAATGCATATTAATTTTTTCCGTCACCAGTCATAATTTGAGAAAAAAGGGGAGCATCAATTATAAAACTTGCTGCGGACGAAAAACGTTTGTGGACGAAAAAGGCTTGCGAACGAAAAATTAATGGTATCAAAAAAAGCAAAATTCTTCGTACGTAAATACGTAAATGTGTCGTAAATTCTTCTCCGTAAAATCACATTTTATAGAGAGGTCGACGGAAAATTTCGTTATTTCCCAACATTTGAATGGGTTCCTTCATGCTACGAAGTGCTCCAAACAGAGCCGGATTAAGGATATGTGAGACCCGGTGATAAATTTTTTTAGAGGCCCCATTCCCCAAGTCAGGGAATTTATTTAACAAAACACAAAAGGGATTTAAAATCTTACTACTCAAAACTTCCGCTTGCTTACTTACTTCAAAAATAGTTATTTATGCATCAAGGACCAAACATTGGATTTTTATGGACGATACCTGCAATCAGGCAAGGCCATAAAAATCAGTTTTCGTCTGAGGTGCATATTAAATTTTTCCGTCGACCGTCATAATTTGAAAAAAAATTAAAGTGAAGTCCGAATTATAAGAGTTGTTGAGGTCGAAAAACGTTTACGGACAAAAAGCGTTTGCGGACGAAAAGTGTTTGCGGACGAAAAGTGTTTACGGGCGAAAAGCGTTTGCGGCTGTAAAGTGCGGCCGTAAAGTGTTTGCGGACGAAAGCATTTGCGGAAGAAAAGTGTTTGCGGACGAAAAATTAATGGTGTCCAAAAAAGTGACATTTTTGGTACGCAAATGCGTCCGTAAAATCAGATTTTATAGGGAGGTCGACGGACATAGTTATTTATGCATCTAGGACGAAAAATTTTCTTTTTATCGACGATGCCTGCAATTGCTGACCGAGCCGATAGCCGAGTCAAGCAATCAGGCAAAGCCATAAAAGGCAGTTTTCGTCCGAGGTGCATATTAAATTTTTCCGTCTACCGTCATAATTTGAAAAAAAAGTAAAGTGAAGTCCGAATTATAAGAGTTGTCGAGGACAAAAAGCGTTTGCGGACGAAAACTGTTTGCGGACGATAAGTGTTTGGGGACGAAAAGTGTTTACGAACGAAAAGCGTTTGCGGCTGTAAAGTGCGGCCGTAAAGTGTTTGCGGACGAAAAGCATTTGCGGACGAAAAGTATTTGCGGACGAAAAATTAATGGTGTCCAAGAAAATGGCACTTTTGGTACGTAAATGCTTCCGTAAAATCACATTTTATAGGGAGGTCGACGGAAAAAGATTTTATTTTAACAATGCGAGAATGCTACCATCTCACATCTGTGAGCGAGCATGTTGTGAATTCCGAAATCGAATAAATTTCAAATGCAAAAGGTTTTAAAATTTCCTAAACATTTACGCAACGCGTACAAAGGGATTTAAATGATTAGAAACTGCATTAGATTATAACCTTCGAATCTTTTCGAGACCCCCAAAATTCGGTGGCCCGGGGCTGTAGCACCCTTAGCCCCCCCCCCCCCTCCTTTATCCGGCTCTGACTCCAAATGCATGTTTTTTTCTATTACAGTAAAATTCTTGCATAGCAATGCGTAATAGTCATATGGAGATTGAGAATTGTCAGTTTTATGTAACTGCGTATATTAACAGTAAACTCTTGCCAACACAACCACGTTTTTCCGAAAATAATAGAATGCAAGCAAATTGTTGCTTTTCGCATTGAGTAGATATCTCCGGTGCATTGTTTTTCCTCAAGGTTCCCTAAACTCTCGTATTTTAGCCGACAAACGTTACTTTCCAAGGCAGTTTCTGTTTTTTTATTAAGTGTACCGGCACGCATTTCATATAATAATACTAGACAACAAACGTTCATTTTTTAAAATGTTTCTTTTGAAACTATGTACAATTTTCGTTTCGTTTATAGTTCTAATAATAGTAATAAAACAAATTTATTCTGGCAGGTCAGGTTTTGGAAAATAAAATTATTGAAAAGTAAATGTAATAATATTAATTAGGTACCTATGTACATTACATGGAGCTGTATGCTATCGTCCTGTTAGGACATTCATTTCTACACGTACGGGACACTATAAAATAAAAAGACGTTCAGCTATCACAAACTGATTTACATTGAATCGAAAGAGCCGAAATAGCTCTTTATATACCCACATAGCCAGATATCGACCAATTCTTAATTTCATTGGTTCCAGAGCAAAAATGAACGCGGTTTAAGTGCTTTGGCGTAGGACACATGTTCAGACATGTCCACTCAACGTTTGGCAGAACAATATTTCGTGTACTATGTTTATTATACATATAAAAGTAAATTTGAAATTGTGTAAAATTTAATGCGTTTTATAAAAAAAAACTATTTGAATATTTCTCAAATTACGACGTGATGGAGCAAATTTGAAATCAAATTCAGAATTAGCATGTCAAAAGACATAAACTACACGTATTGATGTATAAGAAAACCAAACTGTGTTGACCAGTGTAATTATCGGCCGATTACCTTCTTGCATTATACCACCTGGGTGGGTTACTCTGTCTTTTTCGTGACTGAAACACATCCACATTAAATATTATGTTGTGCACATTAATATTATTTATTGTTCGTTTATCAATAAAATAGTGTCAAGTTATTTTGGTAAGTCGTTTATATAAGGTTTGATTGCGTAAATTTCACTTTTCTACTTTGTAGGATAACTTGAAAAGTAAGACGATAATTAAATTAAACAGATTAAAGCGACCCATAAGACTTGTATTTACACTTTGGCTCTAGGATTAGTAGGTAGGTGAGCCAATATTTTACTCGTTGCATTTAGAATTTAACATGGGATTTCCAATATTGCGCGGTTAATATCTCTATATCATATATTTATTATAAACTTGAGACCTTGTCAATCAAATCAGTATGTGCGGAATAACCGACCGGCTAGGAAATCACTAAACCATGAAGTGCCTGACGTTTGTTTTTTGTGTAGCATTGCTTCCGGGCATCTTTTGCGATTGCATGAGTTCCAGTAAATTAAGTACTAACGATGGTATGTAGTAATCAGTAATAATGGAAACTTTACATTCACTAGTTTGTTCTTCAAGATAGATAACTATAGTAGGCTGTAAGGCTATCACATATTCAGATGGCGTACTTTTATTTTATTTAATAGCATATCCAGGCACGTGTTGATTATTTAATGTGAAAATGTGTCCAACTAAAGTAGCTTTGCTAAAATGTGTAGGTACAGATTTCTTGTTTATCATGCCGTTGTAAGGAAAGACAATTTTGGACAAGATAATCTTTCTGAATGTTAAATATGAAATATGTCAAATGCAACACTTTCTAATATACGAGTACATGCATTTAAAATTACTTGTTGACAAACGTAGAAGCTGGCGACGGGTTATAAATTCAAACAAAACAGAAACTGATAACTTTAGCGGCTAATTACTTTCAATAATCTCGTTGATAATTACTACTGGATTCCAGTAATATTGACATTACATAGGTCAAATTTATAACTGTAAATATGTGTACGAATTCATTAAAATATGCCATTATATTTTTTGACAAAAGAATTTAAAATGATTTAAAAAGAACTTGTAACAAATTACTGAAAATAAGCAAGATTTGAAAGTAGAAAATAATATATTCCTAGAATCGAGTTCTTTTTATTATTTTTTTTATCTCGGATCCAGCAGCGGCTCGTGATAATTGCACTTAAGGGGCTTTGAATTGTTCACAATAAATAACCAAAAAATAATAATTAATGAAGTACATTACGTTGATGTTTTAATTCAAATATAGCAATAATGTTCAAGTTTAATAATCCAAATGGAAACGTCATATGCACAGAACAATAAGTATTCAAACACAACACATAACAAATATGTGTTAAAAAACAACCACAATAATAATGTGTTTAATATTGAAAAACAAAACAACATTTGATGTATCACATTCACAAATCCATTTGGTTTTCTTGTAAATGTCTGTAGAAAATTTGTCTTGTAAAATTGCAAGTTCCAACTTTATTTTGCAGGTTGAAATGTAATACCGATGTCGACCGTCAACGTTTTATTATTTTAACAGTTTCAGCTAACAGTGGGCTTTTAAAATTAATGCTGAGAATACTAGTTATGCTATTCTCCGCATTTTTTTGTATAAAACGGAGAAGGCAACTGAAATAACCCCAGATAATTAAACAGTTCCTATTACAACCTATATTGAATCCAAACACAGCCTACAAGAATGCAAAAACATCTTTTCTGCACTGCTATTCATTTTCTATGTCGAAGATTGCACCACATTTGCTATCGGCGCGGCGCTGCGTTTACCCTCGGATTGCATTATGTTTCGGGAACACTTTATTTGTAAATATGACGATATATGCCTGCGAGTTTACATGGATCTCGGCTGTAACACCATCAGTCTTCGCCTTAGTTTGAACGCCGTGTCTAGAACCAAACTACCGTGAAGCGATACGAAAATAATTCCTCCACGTCGAGTGCGTCACAAATGATATGACGTCAACTTCGTGAGAGGTACAAATGGCATACCATTCACGTAATTTATGTGCCTCATAGATGTTATTACAGCAGTAAAATACAAATGCATTATTTGTATGTATGTATTTGCGGATTTTTTACATCTTTAATGACGTTTTCCTCATCTCAATCCCCACGCTTCCTTATGTTTCCAGTCATTTTCTTGAAGATTCCTTTTCTCCATGGCTGATTTAACTCAACTTTTCCACGTTTGCTTTGGTCGGCCACGTTTTCTTCTTTAAGGAGGGGTGCATTTCCATAGTTTCTTGGGCCATTATTCTTCTCCCATGCGTTCCACGTGTCCATACCACATCAGCCTTTTTGCTTCTATAGTGGTAATGATGTCTATTTCCACTTCTGCTCGGTTTCTTATTTCCTTGTTGCTAATTCTGTCTAGTCTTGTTAGCCCGCAGCTTCATCGCCACTATTCCATTTTTATTACCCTCAATTTCTGTTCTTGTCTTTTTGTGATGGACCATGCCTCTGCCCTGTATGTGCTTACTCTTTCTACAATGGCTTTATAAATCATTCTCTTAGTGCGTTTGTTTAACTTGTTCCATATTACAGGATGAAGCTGCCGTATGGCTCGTTTTCCTTGGGCTCTTCTATTTTTTTATTTTCTGTTCGCTATCCATTTTCTCGCTTATAAATGTGCCTAAATATTTACAGCTTTCTTCTGTTTTTTACCACACCACCATCAATTTCTATATCTTCTCCTTTACATCCTATAGTCATGTACTCCGTTTTTTTCATGTTAATTTGTAATCGCCACCTTTGGTATTCGTCTTTCAATTTTCTCAACATATACTGAGCATCTAGCTCATCTTGTGCACATAAAAGCTGATCGTCAGCGAAATATAGTGTATGCAGGCATGCATCTCGAACAGTAATTCCCATGTTTTGACATTTGGCTCTCCAAGTCTTTAGGGCTTCATTTAAATAAATTTTAAATAGGGTGGGTGCTATGCACCCCTGTCGAAGTCCTTTTGATACGTTAAATTTTTGAGTGTAAAGGGTCTGAATTGCCTTTATATATTTCCCATTTATGCCATTTTCAGTCATGGCTGTCCATAATTTCGTCAAGGATACGCTGTCATATGCTTTTTGTATATTGATATATATTATGTGTGTGTCGAGGTTTCGTGCTAGCCGTTTTTCTAGGAGCTGTTGAAGACAGAATATACTATCAATGCACGATCGGCCTGATTGCCGTTCTGCTCTTCTATTTCTGTTATCTCTGCTTCTATACGTGTTTTAATAATTTTTCCGTATAACCTTCCAATCGCACTTAATACGGAGATGCCTCTGTAATTGGAGCAATCTCTTTTATCCCCTTTTTTATGTATAGCCGTAATAAATCCGTTTCTCTATTCTTATGGTACTTGGACTCCGTTTAAGCAGTTGTTAAAAAGTTGTGCTAGTTTTTCATATAACACGTTTGGGCAACTTTTTATAAGTTCCATAGGTATCCCTCCAGGCCCTGAAGCTTTTCCATTTTTAAATGTTTTTGCAGTTTTCTTTCGGTTGTAATTTATTCTACTGTTGTTTCTGCCTGTTCTTTGTTAACATTTACGTCTGTTCTTGTGTTAAATTCTTTTCTGTTTTCTATTAATGGTGTCTGATAGTAATTTTTCCACTCTTCTAAACTTATCAACTGTATATTACTCTTATTTCTCTCATTTGTTCTAAGGCTTCTAATTAATTTCCATGCATTGCTTGAACGGATACGAGTACCATCTAGGTGCGAAGAAACTTCTTCGCATTTCTTTTCCCAAGAACAGTTTTGTGATTTTATGATAGCTTTCTTCACTTCTCTCTTGGCTCTTACATACTTCTTTCTAGAGCCTTCGTCTCCTGTTGTAATCCAGTTTTCGTAGGTCTTTTCGACATCCTTATTCCACCACATATGGATTATATTTTTCTTTCTGTTTTCTTTTTCTCCTAAACTTTCTTTTGCAGCTTCATGTATAGCTTTCGCAATATTTTTGTACATTTCGTCGGGGCACGAGTTGTCAGGATTTTGTAATTTTGTACTTAATCTTAATTTGTACAGAAATGCCTTTGAGTCGTCTTGTAATCCTTCTATTTTATAGGTGGGATATGTATTTTTCTGTGGTTTGGGTTTGTTTATTTCCTGTTTCGATGGTGTCTATATGGGAATCTTGCTTTAGCTCGGACCAATAAGTGGTCTGAACGCATTCTGTGCCTCGCTGAACTCTTACGTCTTCAAAGATTATTTGACTATTCTGTTTAGTAATTACATAATCTATTATCGATCTTAAATTTCGTGTACTCTGTGTCCAGGTCAACCTGTCTATTAGTTTATGTTTATAGAAACCGTTTAGAATTTTTAGATCATACTGGTCACACATCGCAATCAATCTCTCTCCACTGGGGTTAACGGTTTCTTCTCCATATACTACATTGCCGTCTTTTTTATTGCCGACTCTTCCATTTAGGTCCTCCATTCTGTTCGTCTATTACCATTTTCTAATAAATTTGTCAGTTTATCGTAAAACCTTGTCTTTTCTTCATCACTTTCATTGTCCTTTGGTGCATATACCCCAATAATTGTAGTTTCATATTCTTTTATCTCTATTTTCACCTGTATAATGCGTTCATTTACTTGATCCTAGCACTTTATGCACCTCTTTAGTCTTTTATTTATAACTACTGTTATTCCGCATTTTGCTCGTATGCTTTTATCAACGCCGCTGTAGATGTGGATATATTTCTCTACCTCTTCAGTTCCCGTTCCTTTTTTCTTCGTTTTGCTAAGGACAGCGATATCTATTTTAAGATTTTTTAGTTCTTGGAAGACTTCTGCTGGTTTTGTTTTAAGGCCCTGTATATTCCAATTTTTAAAATTCATACTTCTTTTTCGATTGCGTGGTCGTTTTTCAGTTTTTCCGTCCGATGCCCGAGGCTTAAGATTGTAATTTTTAGCACTCCTATATACATTTATAATTTTCTTTTATTATTCATAATACGCCACCTATAAAACAAATGTGACAAAAAATGAAACATATACTTTATTTAAGATCAGTTTTTTCGATTTTTTCAAAAACGGCTCTAACAATTTTGTTTCAAAATTTAAATTTTTAATGTGTATTGATGTGAGATAGGTGATTTTTCAGTTGAATACCTTTAAAATGGGTTTGTTTTGTTTTTGTTCCTATTTTTTTATTAACTCCTATTTTAAATACAACACCCGGTATATTATCACATTTTTGAATTTAGCTTAAAATTTTAGAGAAAATTTGTCTCTTCAACTAACGCTCTATTTTGTACCGTTTTTGTAGAATTTGTAATTTTTGAAAATTGTTGACAAATGCTTAAAAATTTAAAATCAAATGTTTGGCTAATTATAAGATGACTGTAAAAGGAGCGCTGTGTGCGTGTATCACACCATTTTTTTTTAGTGTTCTTCACAGTTGTGTTGTACATATTTTTGGAAATAAACTATTTCTATTCTATTCTATTCTATTGTAAGAGCAATTGGAGAGTATGTTTTTGAATAATATTTTATTATTTTAAGTGTAACTGCCTTATTGATTTCGACGTTGGCGGCTTAGATTGTCATTGTGAATGCATGCCTACTGCACTCTCTATTATTTATTACTAGCTGTTACCCGCGACTTCGTTCGCGCGAGGTTCGTTATTTGTGTATTAAATAATGACTAATTATTTTCTGTCATCCCATCCCATCCTCCGTCCTTGTCCCTTTCTTCGTCCCCGTCTCCGTACCATCCCGTCCCGTCCCGTCCCCTCTCCTTCCATCCCATCTCTTCCCTTTCCGTCCCGTCCCGTCTCTTCCCGTCCCGTCCCTTCCCTTCCCTTCCCGTCCAGTCCCGTCCCGCCCAGTCCCGTCCCGTCCCGTCTCTTCCCCTTCCATCCCATCCCATCTCTTCCCTTTCCGTCCCGCAAAGTTCCGTCCCGCCCCGTTTTGTTTCGTCCCTTCCCCTCCCGTCCCTTCCCTTCCCGTCCAGTCCCATCCCGTCCCGTCCCATCCCGTCCCGTCCCCTCCCCTTCCATCCCTTTCCGTCCCGTCCCGTCCTTTCCAGTCCAGTCTCGGCCCGTCCCGTCTCGTCCCGTCTCTTTCCTTCCTGTCCGGTCCCGTTTAGTCCCGTCCCGTCCAGTCCAGTCCCGTCCCTTTCTTTATGTTATGTCCACCGTTTTGGACTTAAAAATAAATGCCATTTTGGCAATCAACGTCTCAAAAACCTCAATAACGGCACCCATATTGTATTTTAGGCTTATTTACCCCATTTCACCCCCTAAGGGGTTGATTTTTGGAAAATTGCGCAATATTTGTTTTTAGGAGTACTCCTACGAAGTTCCAAGTCCAAATGTATATTTAATATTATTTACCCATACAAAATTGGAACCCCCATTATACCCTTTTAGGGGTTGAATTTCGAAATATCCGTCCGTATTTCTCGTATACATTATAAAAGGAACTTCTGTGCAAAATTTCAGCTTTCCAGGTCCAAGGATTTGTGATGGGCGTTGATGAATCAGTGAGTGAGTGATTGAGTGAGTCAGGACTTTCAGTTATATATATATAGACTAGCTTAATGGAATCTTGGGAAGTAGAGCTAACGTCACACTGTAGTGTGCAAATTCGAGATCGAAATTTCGAAGCGGCGGCATTTCTTTCTTACTTCTTGGCAAGCCAAGTCGATCCAGTTTGGTTTCGTGGGGCCCTATAAGGATCTGAAACCCCATTCCTTGTTTCAAAGTCATACAGCTTTTCTGAAGCCAGCATCGTGGTATCTTCTACAAGATACAGGTTGTGAGAATTAATTTCTTCCACTGCACGTGTTTGCTGGCCGCCCTCAGTCAAGGCCACTTACACTACACCTACCAGGCCTGCTCATTGCCGCCATAGCCGGAGCGCCCGCAAAATAGTGGCCATACCAAAGAGCATATAATTATACGCTAGTTAGGGGCGCCCTTTAGAATACAGCACTTTTTGCAGAATTTTGCCATAAATTTACCATAAAAATATAAATATCGTTTAAATGGTTGTGGCAGACATTTCTAGACATCTTACTGTACAATTGTAGTAGAGTTTGAGTTATTAAATATTTTCCTTAACATAGAATTTCGACTTAGACCGCCTAGTATTTGTATATGAACACCCATCATTTTCTGGCTTAATGTGCCTTGCACATTGTAAAGTCGAGCAAAAATCCGCGCGATGGTGGTTCGTGTTGTTTCGGTATCTTGAGATGGTCATGCTCTTTGGTGGCTCGTGTTGTTTGGGTATTTGGAGAACGAGGATACTTAGGCAGATTTCGCCGTGTTGCTGTTTGTGCATCTATATTCACTAACGTTTCGCAAGACCTTGCAGCTTGCATCATCAGAGTGAAAGTCGCACTAAGAACCGAAGGTCGGTATGAAGCTATTTATAGTCCTCTGTGCCAGGCGCGCGGAGTGGCGTAGCGCTGGTTGGTTGTCCGAGTGTACCGTAATCCGTGGGGCGTGAACGTATGACGCACAGTGGTTGTAATGATTTAGATCGTGTATTACAGGGGTCCACGTTTTACTAAGCTTAAAGCCATCTTCCCTGTTGATATTATTTAGACGTTTTTCTATTTCTATGGCTTCACGTATCACTCGCGTTAAGTAGTGAGGTATTCTGGCCAGTACTCTGGAGTGCTTGGATTCTAAGGTGTGCCAATTTGTTAATGTATGTTCAGATACGGCTGATTTTGGAATGCGTTTGTGTTTGCAATCGCCTTTATGTTCTTGTAGTCTTAGATCAACTGAACGACCAGTCTGTCTAATGTAACTCGAGTCGCAAGAACAAGGTATGCGATATACGCCAGCGGTTTTTAAACTTGGACTTTTACCGATCTGAAGCCGTTACCCAAAGTTTTCTTGTTCGTGAACACAGTTTTGATGTTGCATCGTTGCAGGACACGTCCTGTCTTATCAGTCGAGCCTTTAACGTAAGGTAGAAATTCTAAGCTTTCCAGAGGTGAGAATTCTTCTTTAGCCTTTTGTGTCACCGTCTTGTCTTCTTTTGTAAAGAGTCAAACAGATGTAGCTTTTCTCTCTCTAGATTTTTCTCATCTGAGATACGAACGGTTCTTGTCGCCAAAGTCTGGAGAACTGTTGCTTTTTGCATTGGATGATGGTGTGTGTTTAGACTGCATGTCCTAAACTGCCATCTGATTTACGTTTTACTAGGACGTCTAGAAACGGAATACTGCAATTTTCCTCTACTTCCATTGTGAATTGTATGTTGGGATGTACAGCGTTACGCCACTCCGCGCGCCTGGCACAGAGGACTATAAATAGCTTCATACCGACCTTCGGCTCTTAGTGCGACTTTCACTGTGATGATGCGAGCTGCAAGGTCTTGCGAAATGTTAGTGAATATAGATGCACAAACAGCAACACGGCCAAATCTGCCTAAGTATCCTCGTTCTCCAAATACCCAAACAACACGAGCCACCAAAGAGCATGGCCATCGCGCGGATTTTTGCTCGACTTCACAAGGTGAAGGCACATTAAGCCAGAAAATGCTGGGTGTTCATATACAAATACTATGCGGTCTAAGCCGAAATTTTATGTTAAGAAGAATAATTCGAGTAACCGCAAAAGCCTCAAACAGTTTATTAAATATGCTATTCAACAAACAGTATTTACAATGCTTATACGTCGATTTACAATTTTAACAAGATAATTTAAGAGTGAATAGTAAGCAATTATTTATTTCTTATTTTGTACATAGTTTATAATAATTAGAGTTGACAACAGACAGTTTAAATTAAATAACTAAATCATTTGATTACTTTCTAAGTGAATAGTAAGCAATTATTTATTTCTTATTGCGTACATAGTTTATAATAAAGAGAGTTGACAACAAACAGCTTAAATAACTAAATCATATGATTACTTGCTAAACGAATAGTAAGTAATTATTTATTCCTTATTGTGCATATAGTTTATACCTAATAATGAGAGTTGACAACAAACAGCTTAAATTAAATAACTAAATCATATGATTACTTTCTAAGTACCTAGATAAATATTATATTCAATAACTACTAGAAACAAATAATAAACAAATAAACCCATGTACTTCAAAATTTAGGAGGTAATATTAGAAATGCCCGATTTGGACGATTCCTAAATATGCAATAATCTGTACAACCAACTGCTTATTGGCTATTGCAATTTAATGGATTTCTAATTATGTTTGATGTGCAGTCGTGTAATTAGGATTAGCATTGTTAAGTTCAACTGATTTTTAGAAATACAGTAGGTCTTTATTCATTACGGCTGGCTGTATTTCTCCCACTATATGAAAGATAAAATGTAGAATTATTTCGGTTCACTAATTAATTGTCTTGTAGGTGAAACGCTGTACAAGTGCAATATTGCATATATTTCCGTTTTTCCAAAGACATGCATTTTTATCACGAAAAATTTAAGTCTTCAATCGCGACCACCTCCAAAAATATCCATCTATCGTAAGAACCTTATAGAACATTTTTTACTTAGAATTTGTACCTCTATTCCATTTTTGAGTCAACACATTGCAACCCCCGAGAAGGGGTGGCATCCACTCTCTGGGTAAAAGCGCACATCGGCGCTATGTCACTTTTGCTCCTTGAGCCATCCCCTAACTACTCACAAAATTTCACGTCAATCTATCAAGGTTCAAAGGATTCGGAGCGGAAAACCTTCAACGACTGGACTACGAGCTCAATTTGTCTCCTAGATCACAGGGTGTTGAAAAACGAGTGCATCGATCGGAATACAGTTAAAAAAATGAAAGATAGTTTAATTAATTTAGTTATTATAAAAAACTTAAAAGAACTGTATACTATACATACAAAAGATGTAAACGTTTTAAAATTCATAATTGTAAGCTATGCCACGTAAAAACTCTATCACTTCACGATTGTCAATATTTTCGTAGAGTGGCTGAAGTTGCTGCATATTTCTTGTTTCGTTGATTTCCGGGCGGGTTAAATCTTTGAAAGAATGTTTGAAATGAATAAATTCCAATCCTAGTCCAGTCATTAGAAGGGATTAGAATTCCCATCAGAAGATGTATTTAGATGAAGTTGTTGTGATGGTACTTAAGATGTGCTGTATTTGCAAGAAATGAATTTTACCTAATTACTGTAAACCCTAACCGTCTCCCGGGAAACCCTTTCTCCCTAAGTTGTTTTTCTTAATTCTAATTGGTTACCTACCATTTTCTTTGGGGGCGGTGTTAAAGTTCCTAGACAAGCAATACAATATAAAAGAAAAAATGAAATCCAAAGCTTTTATTATTCATTATTGTCGTGCTCGTTTAACTGTGGTGCTTATAATATGGGTAATTTTGTCAATTCGATTCGTGGCCAACGGAAGTTAGTGTACGACAATCATCTATACACATATGTGAAAATGACGAAGAACGAACTGCACGCTATATGGGTTTGCGAAAAACGTGATACATGTAAAGGTAGAGTGTGGACACAGGGAAAAGAAGGTATAGTGGTTAAGGCGGCTAAGGAGAGCTGAGAAAAATGTACGTTGCCCCTACACAAAATATATACAGGCAACTTATAATACATCAGTTTGAAACCCACTCTCGACCCTAAGGAATGTTAATGACGTCAGTAATCTTCTTTAAACCTACTTACAGTACTTATCCCTTGAGTCACTTTTGTGTGTAGGTACACAAAGAAAGTGGTTGTATGACTAAACAGACAAGTTTTGAATTTACGTTATGAACCTGATGTAAAATTTCATTTTATTCTTTACTTAGTTTTATTAAATCATCTTAGGTGCCATGGCTTCTTATCAATAATAAAAATTACTTTATGTATTTGTGATTTCATATATTTAAGGATGGTGACCATTTGCATAATTACCGTATTTTAGAAATTACGCATAAACCTAATGAGTTTATCAAATAGACCAATTAGAGTAATGTACATAATAAATCCCACATTAAACCAACAACATTCCACACAGAATAATTGTTATACGTAGGAATACGCAACAAATATTGCTACGTATGCGCAAGAGGAAATGATGTTCAACACCACTGTTTTAAAAACTGGAACAGCAGCTCTACATCAATGGAAGCCGATATAATAGTAGAGGGTTTTAAAAAATCTGTAGATACGCATCGTTTAATTTATGGCAAGATAATTGGAGACGGCGACAGCAGCGTATACAGAAAGTTGACCGAAGTAGCACCCTACGGACCGACATTTGTTATAGAAAAAATTGAGTGTCGCAATCACCTTCTCAGAAATTATTTAAATAAAATTGCTGAAATAGCTAAAGACACTAAATTTCCTATAGTACTTAGAAAAAAAATTACCAACGGCGATACTTTAGGCAGATTTAGAAATGCTGTTACTAAAGCAATTGAATATAGGAAAAAGGGAAGCGAATCATTTTCTGCAAAGGCAAGCTTATTGAAAAACGACATTGTAAATGGACCAAAACACATATTTGGCGATCATAGTGGTTGTGCTGATTATTTTTGTAAAAAAGATAAGGAGGGAGAGGTAATAAACTTTTTTAAATTATTATAAGGTAATGATTTGATATACATTTTTTTTAGGAAAACATGATACCTGATTTACAAACAAGTGGTCTTCTAGATGTAATTAAAAATATAAACAAGCGGCTTGCAAATAATGCAGGAAGTTTACTACACGATATGGATACCAATGCAGCCGAAACTTACAACTCCATTGTTGCAAAATTCGTGGGTGGTAAAAGACTTAATTTTTCACTAAAAGGCTCCTACGAAACGAGATGTAAAGCGGCTGGAATTTCATATAATACAGATGGCAACTTCGAATGCATGGTGCTAAATCGCTTAGGTTCTAATGGCACTTGCGGATTCCACTTAGAGAGATTCCTTGATAGGAAAAGAAAAGCAAGAGAATTTCGCAGAAATGGTATGTATTTAGTGTCCTTGTCGAGAACATGAATAAACGTAATGTACTGCTTACAGGCAAGTCAACAAAAAAGAAAGACTTTGCAGCAGCAGACGAAAATTATGGTCCAGAAGCTTGCAACCATGTTGCAGATATGGATGCAAGTTTGTATGCTACAAGCTCTGCAAAATTTTTGCACGAACTAGAAGACGTTGACAGAGAAAAAATATTCCAGGAAACGGTTCTTCAATCTAACAGCGAAGTTTGGAAAGCTGAGAGGAGAAAACGAATTACAGCATCGACATTTGGCAAAATTTGCAAATTGAGAAAAACGACGTCTACTGCAAAAACAGTTGCCTCCTTGCTATATTCGACTTTCTGCGGTACTAATGCCACACGGTTCGGATTAGAAAACGACGAAACGGCAATCAAGTTATTCGAAGAACAGTCTGGAAAATCAGTGCGAAGGAGTGGGTTAATAATTGATGAGAAACATTCGTATCTGGCATGTTCGCCAGATGGATTAATTGACGACAACGCACTAATAGAAATTAAAAGTTCGGATAAAAGTGGAAACTTGCCACCTGTCGATGCTGTTGTTCAAAAGAAGATCGATTTTTGTAAACTCGAAAATGGATTAATACACCTCAAACGAAATCACAATTATTTTTACCAAATCCAGGGCCTCTTGCATATTGCAAAACGGGAACTGTGTTATTTTCTGGTTTATACAAGGGTAGGGTTACATATAGAGGAAATTAAGAGGTACCTAATATTCTAGCTACAGTATACTTTAAGCTATTTTCAAAGTCTGCTTATGAATTATTATTTATTAAAATATATATTTCAGGGATGATACATTTGGAAAGAAAATATGGAAAGAAGATTGTGTGATTTTTATATAAGCTCTTTACTACCTGAATTACTAGATTCTAGAAGATGTCGACAACAAGAAATAAGAGAGATTTATTTGAACTAAGAAAAAACATGTTAAAAATTCGATTACTACTATTTTTAGTCTTCGACTAATTTATGCCGAATATGCTAAATTAAAAGTTTACGATAACTAATTTCTTATTTTTTACTTCAACGACATCCACGAGAATGTGTTCTTATACCGGGCGGGAACTACATATTTCCAATTATATGTAAAAAGCTTTATGTGATCTCTATCGAACGAATTCGTTACCTAGAAACACAGTTTCATATTTCGTATCTATACAGGCAACAGGCGGCAACAGGCTACGTAAATTGTTATTTAATCACTCACTTGCAGTGCGTTTCTAAGTACCTAGGTGTTGAATTTTTCTAACAAAGATTTTTAGTGCAAGCAAATAATGTCCCCACCCGGTATATCAAACTTATATAGGTATCATTTTTTAATTATTGTTGTTGCTATATTTTTGTATTAAACTGACATAAATTGTTAAAATAAATAATGCATTTGTTATTCTTGAAGGGAACAATGTCTTTAATTAATTTTTAGTCACAATTACAGCGGGTATACCGAGTAGGTACCTACTACATTTTTCATTCAATACTACTAAGCTGCTTATTTTGACGCGATGGGATTAACAGTCGCTTTCTAATTCCTTGCACCCTTGCAGCAGGTAGAAGTTGTTTTACCCGTTAGAATCGCTCACTTAGACAATTTATGTGAATTTTTAAGATTGTTTTGAGTAAGATATCAAAAATATGCATTTAGTTGAAACCAATCTATTCATATTATATAACTGTAATCAGGTGTTACATCAACAGTGTGCATTTGGTTTCCTCATTTTTTGAGCATATAAATTGATACTGCAATTATATAAAATACACAAATTGGCTTCTATAAATAATATGAATTTTTTTTTCAAAAACTAACGTCGCTCTGTTGATTAAATATCATTTAACATTAATATGAAATAGCGAGCGCCTGTTCAAAATCATTTTTCTGGGCTGTATCTTGCTCAACAGAATCTGATTTTATTACAAAATTTCTACAGTATGATGGGTTGCCTATCCTCTCTCCTTAGCCGCCTTGGTGGTGAGAGGCCATAGCCACGCTGCACAAGCTGGACGTTCAGAAGCAGTGCGTATTGTCAATGATGTGAAAGAACGGGCGGCCACAACTCATGAGCCACCACAACGGATCGTGGCAACTGCTGTCGCTGAAATCCACGCCGACATCGCCGTTTTGCTCCCGCGGAAAGATTCATTCAAAAGAACCATCCGGAACGCCCGAAATAGGGGAAATATGCCTGCTATCCCTACGCATGTACAGAAACTCATTCTGCCTCAAGTAAGTCAAAGCTGTATGCGGTATTGTTTACGTTTTTTTAATTCTTAAAAATTGCCGAAAACTTTTTGCTTACTTTGACTATGAATTTTAGGAGTATAAAGAAATCGCTGTCGATGGTGTCAGTCAACCATTTTTAATATACGATTCTCAAGCTACGCTGCCTGCTCGTCGGATGTTAATTTTTTCTACATCATCAAATCTATTGCTCCTGGCGCAAAGCAGAGAGTGGTTTGCTGATGGGACTTTCAGCACTGCTCCTGCTCTTTTTCAACAGATTTACACTCTGCATGTGGTGCGATATAACGCAATCATTCCCGTCGTGTACGCTCTTCTACCAAATAAGACATAAGCAACGCACGTCAAGCTTATCCAAGAACTGAAGCGTATTCAAGTGGGACTGCAACCCGCTCAATTAATGACTGACTTCGAACAAGCCGCGATGCAAGCGTTTGAACAGGAATTTCCAGAAATAAATAAAAGTGGCTGTTTATTTCATCTGACGCAGTCCATTTGGAGGAAAGTGCAGGACCAAGGTTTGAAGGTAGGAAAGAAATTTTTCACTCGGTAAGAATATAAAAAATTTAAATGATTTCTGTTTTTCAGGCTCGCTACGAACCAGATCATCAATTTGCTCGATGGATGCGGATGATTCCTGCATTAGCATTTGTTCGTCCTGAGAACGTAGCCGACGTTTTCGAAGAATTAACCGTAAACGAATATTTTCCAGAAGAGGCCAGGTTAATCGCAAACTACTTTGAAGATACCTACATTGGTCGAAGACAACGACGTGGGCGGCAAAATCCGTCATTCCCAATTTCGTTGTGGAATATGCATCAACGAACGATTGACGGGCAGCATCGTACTAACAACGATGTTGAAGGGTGGCATATAAGTTTCCAGGAGACATGTGGTTCGCTCTTTCCAAATGTATACCGATTTATCAACTGTCTCAAAACGCAACAGAGGCTTCACAATTACGAAATCGTTCAAGTAATTGCTGGTAATCCCGGAAATCAACGAAACAAAAAATATGCAGCAATTTCAGCCAGGGTTAAGGCACTCTGCGAAAATATTGACAATCGTGAAGTGATAGAGTTTTTACGTGGCATAGCTTACAATTATGAATTTTAAAACGTTTACATCTTTTGTATGTATAGTATACAGTTTTTTTAATTTTTTTATAATAAATAAATTAATTAAAATATCTTTCATTTTTCTAACTGTATTCCGATCGATGCACTCGTTTTTCAACACCCTGTGATCTAGGAGACAAATTGAGCTCGTAGTCCAGTCGTTGAAGGTTTTCCGCTCCGAATTCTTTGAACCTTGATAGATTGACGTGGAAATTTTGTGAGTAGTTAGGGGATGGCTCAAGGAGCAAAAGTGACATAGCGCCGATGTGCGCTTTTACCCAGAGAGTGGATGCCACCCCTTCTCGGGGGTGGAAATGTGTTGACTCAAAAATGGAATAGAGGTACAAATTCTAAGTAAAAGATGTTCTATAAAGTTTTTTCGATAGATCGATATTTTTGGAGGTGGTCGCGATTGAAGACTTAAATTTTTCGTGATAAAAATGCATGTCTTTGGACGGTTTTTCGCGAATAACTCGAAAACTTCACGTTCTATCAAATAAATTGTAATGGCCAAAAATGAAGCTTATTAATAATGGTAGTTTACTCTTGACAGTTTTTTAAAACTCAATTCTAAAAACACCCTGTATATTAATTAATTTGATAGATATTCTCAAAATCTTAGTTTGAGAACTAGCAGAAGTGATTCCAGAATATTAGCATCTAACTCAAAAAATTTTGCCATTTACACCGTATGTGAACTCAATTCGCGGACACACACACACATAAATATATATATATATATATATAAATTTTTTAAAATTAATTTAGGCTTAGGAGGTGGTTTTTAAAAGTTGAAAATTTTGAATATAGCGTAAATCACGTAAAACACGAAAGAAGCTTTATTCTACAAAATTAAATAAGATGTGAATCCATAAAATGCTTAAACCTGCATTTTTTCTATTTTTTCACGAAAGGGTAGTTTCACCCTTTAAAAACAAAAAGCTCAAGTCGAACATATGTCACTTTTGAAATTAAGGGTAAGATGAGCGTATTTCCAAATTTTTATAAAAACCGATGGAGTTTCTAAGAATTCAGAGGTAATAGTTTCCGGGTACAAGATGTGGGGAGACGAAATTTCCCGGGAACGAAATGTGGGGTACGAAATGTGTGGTACGAAATGTGGGGAACGAACTTTCCGGATCCCATTCCATTTGTATCAAATGCCATCAGTCGGAATAGGTTCACCGAATTTAAGAAATATATCCATTTAGCTGATAATTCAACACTTGACCGCAGTGATAAAATATACAAAGTTCGACCGTTCATCAACTTGATCAATAAAAAATTTCAGAAGTGGGGCATTTTTCATGAACGTTTGTCGATCGATGGTGAAGTACTTCGGGCATCACTCTGCAAAACAGTTTATTAGAGGAAAAACGGTACTCTTCGGTTACAAGGATTGGATGATGTGCAGTTCAAGTGGCTACTGCTATGCGTTTGATGCTTACTGTAGTGCAAAACCTTCAGCTACACAAGATCAATCAACACACAAAAAATCTTCCCTTCCACTAGGATCATAAGTAGTTTTAGATCTTTTAAAAATGTTCCAACTGACCACATAGTATTTTATGATAATTACTTCTCGAGTTATGATCTTCTAAATACTCTCAGGGAGCAAAGACTACGCGCTACTGGTACAGTGCGTAATAATCGTACAAAAAAATGTCCGCTTGTAGCATCTAAAAATGTGACAAAAGAGGATACTATGATTATCAATATGATAAAGAAAATTCTCTTTTATTCGTAAGATGGAATGACAATAGCGCAGTAACCATGCCAACAAACTATGACCCACTGGAACCAATAGCTCAGATCAAGCGATGGTCTGCTAAAAAGAAAGAAAATATAAATGTTCTACAACATCAGCTGATCAAAACCTACAATACATCAATGGGTGGAGTTGATTTGCTAGATGAAGCAGTAAACAACTACAGGATTAGCATTCACGGCAAAAAATGGTGGTGGGTACTATTTACTCATACAATAAATGTGCTTGCTGTAAACGCATAGAAACTTTACACGCTAACGAATGTTGATGGTAAAATGGACTTGCTTTTGTCCCAACGAAATATTACTCGCCATTATCTCAGATCATACGACAAAGTAATTCAAAGAAGACTAAGTACAAACAGACCATCAGATTCTCTTCCAAGAAGCATATTAGAAGATCCCATGGGCCATTTTCTTCAAAGAATTGACGATCCCCTGAGATGTCGCCAATGCCACATGAGAGTTAGATGGAAGTGCGAAAAAGTGACTCTTTGCACTGAGAAAAGGGCACGTTTTAAAATTTTTCACTCTAAAAATGATTTAAACTCTCTCTCTCCGTCGTAAGCTTCTTGTCAGACGCGTCGTGACTCAAAAACTACATGTTCTGCATGCTTCTTTTTACGATGTTACGCCATCGACTTCTGTTTCGGGCTGTTCTTGTAGCCTACTCGATAGTGTGGCCGGTGACCTCTTTGATCTGGTCCGTCCACCTTTTTGGTGATCGTGCCCGCGGTCTCGATCCCGAATTCTGCCCTGCACAACTAATCTTTCGAGGTTGTCTGAATTTCTTCGCTGGACATGGGCAAAGTATCGTGTAATTGTTTTTCTTCAATGATGGACACGTTAGTTCTTCTCCCCGTCCATGATACCCTGAGTAACCTTCGCCAGCACCACAGCTCAAAGGAATCTATTCGTCGGGTATCCATTTTTCGCATTATCCACGTTTCTGAAGCGTAGAGTAGTATGGGGAATACTAGTGTTTTCATTAGTGTTTTCTTAGTATTAATAGTAATATTGCGATCTTCCCATATTTTATATAGTTTTGTAACAGTACTTCTAGCTATTTCTATGCGTCTTCTAATTTCAGAGGTACAGTACCCGTCATTAGTAATCAAGGATCCCAGATATATGTATCGATCAATTACCGTGCAGTTATGGATACGTCTAATCTTAGGTCGATTTAGGTTTCTTCTGTCAACTATCATTACTTTGCTTTTCTCATAGTTAATCTTCAAGCCAAGCTGACAACTTTCTGTTTCTAACTTTTCGATAAGTTGTGTTAGTTCTTCGGCATCGTTAGCAAGAATAGCCGTATCATCGGCATACCTTAGATAATTTATTTTAACTCCTTTGATTGTGAAACCTTCATTCCGGTTTTCCAAGACCCTTCTCATTATGAATTCGCTGTAAATATTGAATAGAATTGGTGATATGATGCAGTACTGTCTGGTTCCTTTTTCTATTTTACATGGACTTGATACCTGGTTATCCAATTTAATAACTGCATTATTTTGCTCGTATAATCCTTTTATTAGACATATCAGGTGTCTTGGGACGCCCATCTCTGACAATATTTTCCACAGTTTCTGCCAGTTAATGCTGTTGAAAGCTTTGGTGTAGTCGACAAAGCAGATGTACACAGGGGTATTAAATTCTCTTGCTTTTTCAATAATTAAGCGTAAGTTAAAGATCTGTTCCCGGGTACCTCTTCCTTCTCTGAATCCAGCTTGCTCTGTAGCTATTTGCCAGTTTAAATACGTTTTTAGGCGTTGATTGATAATGTGTAGGAGTATTTTGCTGGTATGAGCAATTAATGCGATTAGTCTGTAGTTGCTGCAGATGTCTTTTGGCCCTTTCTTATTGAGGGGAAGTAAGATGGATGTTGTCCATTCCTGTGGCCATACTTCAGTGTCCCAAATTTTTTGACATATAATTTGGAAGATTTTGATTCCGTTTTCTCTCATGGCTTTTATAATTTCGGCTGTGATTCCATCGCAGCCAACAGCCTTATTTCCTTTTAGTTTCTTTATAGCAGCTTCAATTTCCTTTTTTAAGATGTATGGTTCATTGGCATCATTTTCTGTCATGTTGATATTTTCCGCTATGTCAATATCGTTGTTTTTGAACAAGTTTTTGCAGTATTTTTTCCAGATTTCTAGAATATCAGATATGTCTGTGATTTTTTTATTTTCCTTATCCCTTATGCTCCATGTTCTAGGTTCAAATTTGCCAGTTAAATTTTTAACTGCCATAAAGAATTCTTTAGTGTGATTGTGTTCTGCATGTTTTTGTAAATCTGCACATATACTTTTTATATAATTGTTTTTATCTTCTCGACATGCTCTCTGTATTTCCTGTGTAAGACTATTGTATCTGTGTATTTTGGTTTCCCCATTTATATTCGTGTTGTTTAGTTGTCTTCTTTTTACAATTAAATCCCATGTTCGATCCGTTAGCCATGGTTTCTGTTTTTGTTCACTGGAATTATTTGGTATTTCCTTGACTGCGTTGGATATTATAGTTTTTGTTTCTGACCACAGATTTTCTGCCGGTGTGTGCTTGGTGGGGTCTGCTATTAAAGCTTCTAGTGGTTGTTGTATTCTTTCTTCAAATGATTTATCTGACTCGGATATTTTTAATTTAAATTGAGGGATGTTCTTGCATACCGTTCTAAGTTTTGTGATGACGCGTGCGATCAAGAGTCTGTGATCACTACCACAGTCTGCCCCAGGGTATGTTTTTGTGTTGCGTATTGACGTGCGCCAACGTGCGCGTATTAGAAAGTAATCTATTTGATTACGATAGTTGCCACCCGGGGATTGCCAAGTGTATAAACGTCTTTCATGTTGTTTAAATATGGTATTGGTTATTGTCATATTATTATTAATAGGTACAGAAATCTATAAGCCTTTCCCCTCTTTCGTTTGTTTGTTCTAATCCATGCTGTCCTATATTGTTTTAATATGTGTGTTGTCTTCCATTTTCCTTACTTTAGCATTGAAATCCCCCATAATGATAAGCATTTCTCTATTTGGTATAGAATTTACTACTTCTTCCAGGGTTGTGTAGAAAGCCTCGATCGTTTCTTCATCTGCGTCGGTAGTAGGGGCGTATACTTGTATTATATTCATAATTACGGGTTTAGTATTTAGTTTAATCGATATCATTCTATCATTTATGGTATTGTACCCTATAACATATTTGGTGATTTGTTTAGTTGTAATTATTGCTACTCCATTTCTACTCAGTGTGTCATATCTCGAGAAATAGATATTGTTGTTTTTTATAGATGTGTAGTGTCCTGATTCCTTTCAGTGGGTTTCGCATATTCCAGCGATTTGTACATTGTTTCTCTGAAGTTCTTGTTCTAATATATGGGTCTTTCCTGGTTGCAATAGACCCCGTACATTCCATGTACCTATAGTTAGCTCTTTGTTTTTGACTGTGCTCAATGCGTTCCCCCCCCCGGAGATCCGATTGGGGGACTCTTTTTACCTCCGATTAATTTAGCTTTGAGGGTAGTCATTGGGTTTTCATGGGGACATTTTCGAGGTGGTTTCCCGTTGCCTTCCTTGATTTGTTACAGCCGCGCAATCTGGGTACAGACGCTGGTTGTAGCCTCCCAATATGGAAACCGACGCTACTTTTTTTTTGCCTGTTGGTCCGCGGGAGGTATTTGATTTCCCTCCTACCCGGCATATCTACCGGACTTTCCCCTATCCGCCACTGGGGACGCGCCCTCTAGGGGTTTTAGGCTCTCCCGAGGGGACCTAATGTAATAAAAATTTTCATAATTTTGTAAGCATATAAATTAGTAAATGAAATATATTTATTTAGTAATACGTTAAATTTGACTTTTCAATTAATTAAATTTTAAAATTATTTTAGGAGATTATTAAAGTCAAAGTTTTATGTTAACATTTGCATGATTGATATTATAGATAAATAAAAAGCATTAAGTCGTAAATAGTTTAATTTTTAATGCGTTTCGCACAATTAAAATTGGCTTCTTCAGTTTAAGAATTATAAAAACGTTATGTTGAAAGGATAAAATTAGAAAATTTACAAATCTGAAAAGTTATAGAGAAAAAATGGTTAGCGAACACGAAAAAATTTTCTCAAATATGTATACTTACAGATTATTAAAGTGTTGGAGATCATTATTTTTAATCATTACGACTTTTTTAAATATAAATAATTAATTAATTAATATTGAATTTACATTTTGACATATAAGAAACTGTTATAAATACACATAATTAATATATTTACTTTTTCTAAATGTTTTATAGTATATACCCTATTATTCTAATGCACTCAGTTGAGTAAACCTATTTTTTTTTATAAAAAGAGAAAATTTCAAAATTTAGATTTTCATGGTTTTGTCATTTCTGCATGTGCTACGTTCTTGACGTTTCTAGAAACTCGGTGGGAATTAATGGGTTTTAATTGTTAAAGATTCGTTAGCTCCTTTTTGGCTTTTAACTATTTGTTAGTAGTTTAAGAGTTGCACGCCGTCTGCCTGACCTAGCCCGCCGGCAATTGCATCCAAGTAGTCATAAGGATTGTTTTGTTTGACGAATCGCTTTGATGCTAATAAGATTTTTTTATAGATAATAACGATGCAAGTAAGATAAAAGCATTATTAACACATGCCTGTGACATTTGCATTATCACATGTGCATTGTGCAATATTTTATCTGCGTCTGGCGAAAATTACGTAAAAAGTTTAGAATTAATTTGACGTCTCCCATAATATTTTTTACAAGTAGAAAGTTGACACATTTGTGTTCAACCGGAAGTGATTTAACATAATTAATATGAAGCTGAGTTATTAATATTTACAACAAATAGTTTGTTTTATGTCTAGTAGTTAAAGTTTTAATAAATTTTGGTATGTATTCGTTGATATAATTTAGTTTTAAAAGCAAGTGCGGTAATGAAGCTCTCAAAATGAATGGGATTAGTGACATTTGGTTCTCGAGCGTAGATAATAGTTATTTATATTATTAGTAGGATATAAGCATTATTACAGCATTACGCGTGTGAAAATTGAGGTCGTAGACCGAGTCATCTGCAATCACATGGGTTACTATAATCTGCTCTATCCCACGTATCATATGCAAAATTTTATCTACACCTGCCCAAAATTGAGAAAAGTGCATTAAGATGTCATTTTCAAAAATATTTTAGTAAGCAAAGGTCATTACATCATTCATTTTAAACCATTTCCCTTAGTTAATAGACTAATTACATCACTAGTCGTGTAATGTAAGTTTATTACACCACTACTGATGTAATTAGCTTCATTACGTAACGAAAATAATGTCAAATTAATGACGTAATAAGTCCTTATCAAAGCAGTTGTAGATGAAGTAATATACAATTATATTATATACACTGCCAGAAGTCTCCTTCGAGAGCTAAAATAATCTAATTTAAATCATAATTTTAAATATTAATGCCAACGTAACTGCTAGCAATATATAACCCCAAATTAATATATTCTTAAAATAATGCTAGACATACCTCCTCGTTTAACAATAAATTAGTAATTCTCGAATGACCAAACGTTTTGCTCACTGTCCTGTATCGTAAATGAATAATTCGTTAATTATTGATTTATAAATTAATGCTTGCAGAATACTACTGGCGTGATTATAATGGGGAAATACCTAAGGATGCTATAGAAGGAGGTGTGGATGCAAGAGGAAAAGGTCTTTATATTGGACAGACTCTGAAAGAACAACCATACGGAGCACTCCTAGTTGGGCATATCGATCCAGTAAAAAAGAAACTGGTTTATGCGTACGAAGGATATGCATATGATGTAACTGAAAATATTAAAGTAAGTGACAAATATTGGTATTATTAATATTATTATGTTTCCACAAAAAAAGGATCAGAGATAAATTAACTTCGATAAGAGAGTGAAATTTAACTGAATAGCTTTAACGTATTAATTCAATTTTTAAAATTTTGTTGCAAACCGCACTTTTTACTTGAAATGTTATGAATATCTACTACTACTTTTATTCTAATTTAGAAATAAAAACGTTTCCAGGTTTTTCAAGTATGACTAAAGAACGTGGTCGCAATGAAACAAAAGCTGGTATATTTTCTGCTATACATTACTCGAATTCTCATGATTAAAATTGAAGTTTGGCTTTGACCGCGTAGTCTTTGTGGATAAACACCCACCATTCTTTGGTTTAATGTGGTTTGCCCCTTGTAAACTCAAGCAAGGATCCATGCGATGACCATTGTTTGAGCACTAATCAGGATCGAAGGTACAATGTTTGTAGCCTTCTCAGTTTTTCGGTATCTGGAAAACCGCTGATCGCCAGCTCGCCTTGGAATTTGTGGACTGTATGATTGTAGGTTTCACTGAATTATACACACGTTGAAAAGCGAAGGTAGTAATTTATTGCCATAAATTAACACGAACAGATTAACATTTACAAAGAATTAGCTTTCGGAGTGCGGACCGGTTTGCATGCTGCCACTTTGACAGATGAAACGTAAGTGCGGAGAACGGCGAGGCAAAGCCCGCTCGACCTTATACTGCGCACAGTATTGATTCAGAATACAAGAGAGGCGGCAAAAATTTATAAAGTCCTTAACATACCGCCCGCCTTGGAAAGGGTAACCTTTCAAATAAAACAGTACAGAGTTGACATGTAAAAGCTAGAGTAAAACATGTAACATGAACACATATATATACAAAGCATAATAGTACATGGATCTTAATCTAGTACAAGAAAACCCGAACAATGGGGAGCCAAAAGGCTTTACGAAAACTGCGCTGAACGCTAACGCACTAGTTCACAACACTAGGTAGCGGGCACAATTTAGCGAAGGATCGCTTCACGATCCCTGACACAGTGTTCACTGACGCCACACGCGTAACGCCGTCAAGGCCAGGGTGCAGCTCGGTGACCCGGCCTAACCTCCACTTCAGAGGGGGTAGATTGTCATCCTTGATGAGGACCATGGAACCAGGCTGGAGGTCCGAAAGATGCGTGCGCCATTTGGTGCGCTGTTGGAGTTCAGAGATGTACTCTTTACTCCATCTTTTCCACACATTCTGGTGAAGTTGTTGTATTCTCTGGTATTTAGACAGCCGAGACTCGACGATCTCAGTAACGTTGGGATCAGGCAATGACACCAACGGACCACCAATCAGGAAATGAGCAGGAGTCAAAGGCTGAAGGTCGTTTGGATCAGAGGACAAAGGGGACAGGGGTCGGGAGTTTAAGGTCGCTTCCACCTGTGCCAACAAAGTGCAAAATTCATCGTAATTTAGACTAGCGTTACCTATAACGCGACGTATGTGATGTTTGGAGGACTTGATTCCGGCCTCCCACAATCCGCCAAAGTGGGGACTGTGCGCGGGTATAAAATGCCAAGCTACTCCGTCGTTCGCGACTGATTCGGAAATAGAAGGGTTTTGTTCCGCGAGAAAATTGCCTAATTCGATTAATTCGGAATTAGCGCCGACAAAATTAGTGCCATTGTCTGAATATACATGGAGCGGTTTGCCTCGTCGAGCCACAAACCGGCGAAAAGCCATTAAGAAGGTTTCAGTAGAAAGATCAGCGACCAATTCAAGGTGCACTGCCTTTGTGACAAAACAATAAGCTGTAACTCGTTGTAAGCGAGCGAAGCTTGAATACTGATTGAACGGAAATGGTTCAACAGAGGTTACAGAAAAACTCTGAACTTCTTTTTTGAATTCTGGAAGCTCAGCACGAACATGTTTGGAAGCAGGCCAAGATGCCTCGCTTTCGCTTAGCCAGGTGGGACCATGCCACCAAAGGCCTAACAGACCCAGCGGGTCAAATATCTGCGATCTTTCAGACAAGATGCTACGCTTGGTAGCCTTACTACTTGTAGAATTTGAAATATGGGATATTTCAGACAAGCTGCTACGATTGGTAGCCTTACCACTTGTAGAATCTGAAATATTGAACATGGAAGTAGGCCAAGATGCCTCACTTTCGCTTAGCCAGGTGGGACCGTGCCACCAAAGGCTTGACAGACCCAGCGGGTCAACTATCTTGGAAATTTCAGACAAGCTGCTACGATTGGTAGCCTTACTACTTGTAGAATCTGAAATTTGGGGTATTTCAGGCAAGATGCTACGCGTGGTAGCCTTACTACTTGCAGAATCTGAAATCTGGGATATTTCAGGCAAGATGCTACGCGCGGTAGCCTTACTACTTGCAGAATCTGAAATCTGGGATATTTCAGGCAAGCTGCTACGCGTGGTAGCCTTACTACTTGCAGAATCTGAAATATTCTCTACTGATAAGAATCTTTTCTGAGCGATTTGCAATGAATCACCCAATACCTCTACAGGTTCCTTGAGAGGGATAGAGACAACGAATCGACCATTCGCTTCTCGTTGCGTATTTTGCACGAAATGTGCCTCACAGGCGTTCTCTTCATTTGTGCGAACCTTTTCCTCTGGGTAATGTTCGAGTTGCCAAAACCTAGCAATGGGATCAGAAGCATCCTCGATCGTGCCAAGATTGCACTGTACAGGGTGCGCAGAAGGAGGGCCTGTGGGGCCAGAAACAATCCAACCAAAACGAGTCTTTTGGAGGATGGGAAGATTTGGGCCTAGACCAATTTGTCCAATACAAAGGAGCTGCCAGAAAATGGGCGAACCAATCAGAATGTCGATGGTGCCCGGTTGGTCGTAGGACAGATCTGATAACTTGATGTTATCAGGAACCTTGAAGCTGTTTCGCTGGACGCGAAAACTTGGGGTAACACCCGTAATCTCATCGAGAACAAGACAGGATAGGCCAATGCCGTATGAAGTGTGAGGGGCTTGCAGCTTGATATCACACCTAGCCTTGATTTGAGAAGTGGCTTTACTTAAGCCAGAAACAGTAACGTTGACTTCGCGAGTTGGAAGCTTCAACCTTTTACACAAATCTGAACGTATGAAGTTCGATTGGGAACCGGAATCCAACAGGATTCGCACAACATGAGGCGTACCATCATCAGCGATGAGTTTAGCGGTAGCCGTAGGTAAGAGTACCTGAAAAGCATTCGAACAGAATGCCGAAATCGATTGGTTTAGTTCAACAGGGGTTTCTGCCGACATCGCAGATCCTGGTTGACTAGAAGAAGCATTTTGAGGTTTATCCTCATGAAGAAGTGTGTTGTGCCTTGATTTGCACTTTCTACACGTATATTTGGAGCTACAAAGGCTCGCAAGGTGACCCTGAGTTAGGCAATTAAAGCATACGCGGAGCTCTTTTGCCTTTGATTTTCTGTCAAGAACAGACAGCTTGACAAACTTATCGCATTTGTACAAGGAATGAGATCCTTTACAAAGTGGACACGAAGGGGTACCTGACACAAATGATTTCGAATGTACCTTGGAAGACTTTTCGGGTACAAGTTTGCTATCTTTTACTTCCAGAGTTTCTAGAAGATTCGCTGTATTTTGTAAGAATTCCTTGAACTCATCAAGATTAGGCAGGTCAGAACTTGACCGGTTTCTAAGGACCTCCCATTCACGAAATGTAGTGGGGTCCAGTTTTTTAGAAACTACATAAATTATAACAAAATCAAGAAGCTCGCTTTCGGTAGCTAATGACTTGATTGCTGCAAAATGTTTGAATAACATATCGCTAATCGTACGTAATTTAGTTGCAGATTCCTTACTGCAAGATTCAAGTTCAAAAATTGCCTTGAGGTGGTTATGAACCAGAATTTTTGGATCATTGTATCGATTGCACAATGCCTCCCAAGCTAGAGTATAATTACCCGCAGTAAACTCTAAACTTTTTATAATTTGGCTTGCATCACCCTGTAAACTAGCCTTTAAGTAATGCAGCTTTTGAATATTAGTTAACGTTTGATTCTCATGAATTAAACTAATAAAAATCTCACGAAACTCTAACCATTCGGAAACGTTTCCTGAATATTTGGGTATCGAAATGGCAGGAAGGCGTACAGCTTGATTATTGCAATGTGAACTGCAATTTGAATGCGTTGATCTTACGCTACCATTAGGAGATCCAGAACGATCTGGTGCAACATCAGACTGTTTGTTGTATTCATTAATCAAACATTTAGCTTGTGATATTGCGAAAAAATAAGAATCTTCAAATTCAACTTGTTGCTGCATTTCAGATTCTGTATCCTTACTGTTTTCTAAAATTTGTTCATGAACCGCATCATATTCCGATAGCACGGTGGCTATAGCATCCAATCTTTCTTGCAATTGAACAATCTGAGCGCTAGATAAGAATTGATCTTCATCATAAATTTTTTGCAAAGATTGAACATGATTTGAAAAACGCGTAAGCTTGCCTTTAATAGAGCCACGTGCTCTTACAAGCGGATCCATAATTGTTGAGATTAAAAACAATTTAACCGATCGAACTTACTTTTCGTACGCCCCTGGTCCGCGGACCCAACGGGTCAACTATCTGTGATATTTCAGGCAAAATGCTACGCGCGGTAGCCTTACTACTTGCAGAATCTGAAATATTCTTTAATGATAAAACCCTTTCGCACGCCTCTGGCGCGAATTTGTTTATAGCTCAGACAGCGCTTGCTAATAACGGGAGAAACTGGTCGCTTACGACACAGGAAAACAACCCCGGTACAACGCGGGAATGAATCACGCCGCGGATGGCCGTGTACTACGCAAGACCAAAAATGCGCCACGAACGCGAGACTGTTTTAACAACGCAAACGGCTCTGCAATTTGAAGATGCAGGGGATATCGCTAACAAACGTAATAGCTTGGCATTTCACGCAATTAAAATGTTTATACGAATCATAAACCATTTGTTTACGCAATAATACGCAGCTGAAATTATGCACACATGCAAACACAGACGAAATAAACCAAATTTATGCATAGGAAAATCAGGCTTACATTGATCTTGGTGTGTGCCGCCTTGCCGGTTTTCTGTTCCTACTACCGTCTCGCTTGCAGCTGGCCGCTGGCTCCACACCTGCACGAATTTGGCGCGAGACTCGGCGTTTGGGTATCTACCGTCTGCTGTCTTCCTTCCTCTCGCTACGGGCACCGCATGCTCCCTCTTTGTTCCACGCGTTGCTGCGAAATTGGACGCTGCTTCCTTGCGGCCGATTGTATGCGATGCAATACAAAACTGAATATGCTTTGTACTTGCCTATGACCAATATTGTCGAATGGTGTCGCTGTTTTGGACCCGCAATGACCTAATGTGGTTTGCATCCGGATCTGTAGGACCAATGATTGAGCATTAATCAGGATCGAAGTTCCAATGTTTTGTAGCCTTCTCAGTTTTTCGTTATTTGGAACATTCCTGATTGTCAGCTCGCCTTGGAATTTGTGGACTGTATGGATTGTAGGTTTCACTGAATTATACACACGTTGAAAAGCAAAGGTAGTAACTTATTGCCATAAATTAACACTAACAGTTTAACATTTACAAAGAATTAGTTTTCGTAGTGCGTGACCGGTTTGCATGCTGCCACTTTGACAGATGAAACGTAAGTGTTTTTAGAATCGGAAGCACGCCCGGCAGTCTACTGCGCACAGTATAAATACAGAATGTAAGAGAGGCGGCAAAAGTTTATAAAGTCCTTAACAATAGACGTGTTTTTATTTT